>SSNP01000045.1:1387394-1436126 GCA_006937955.1 Pachypanchax playfairii
TTTTTTTTTTTTTTTTTTTTTTTCGTGTCCCCACAGTGTGTGTAAACGCTGCATCCGAAAGATGGACCATCACTGTCCCTGGGTGAACAACTGCGTGGGTGAAAATAACCAGAAATACTTTGTTCTCTTCACTGTGAGTTTTTATGTTGGAATAAAAAAAAAAGTCCAGTTGAATCTGATGTTATTATGACTTTAATGATGAGATATTTAAAGTTTAACTGATGTTAAATCTGTGCCTGTTTACTTTCAGATGTACATCGCATTAATTTCCTTCCACGCATTAATCATGGTGGCCTTCCACTTTTTTTTCTGCTTTGAAGAGGACTGGACCAGTAAGAGCATGAACCATGTTTATCATGTTTAAGGCGGGACTAATTTGTGATTGACACGTTGACATCAGAATGTGAAACGCAGGAGCTGTCTGGCATGTAACTATGGAAGCATAAATGTCTCATAATTCAAATGAAAATGCATCAACAGAAATACTTTTTCATTTTCACAACACCACTGCATTTACTGAATTTTACTCAATTTAATAATCAATCAACCCAAACTGCTTTTGAAGTTTCTTATTCAATGTTGAACATTCGGTTACTTCATTAAAATGAAAGAAAATTTAATTAGAAATTAAATTTTCAACAAATCCTCTAGTGAAAAGTTACCAAAATTCAATTTGAAATGTCAAATTTGAAAATAAAAATGCATTAACAGAAATACTTTTTCATTTTCAGAATAAAACTGCATTTATCGACTCATAAATCAAATTAATAATCAACCAAACTGCTTTTTCATTTTCTTATCTAGTATTGAGCATTCTGTTAATTAAAACGATAAAGAAAAAGGACTTTGCATTTCCATTTTCATCTTCGACCTGCACAAAGTGTAAGAAAACTCAAATGAGTTGAAGCTGGTGCTTTTTATGATTTATTCAAGCAAATGTAGCTAGAAAAATGATTATTTTTCACTTTCTGACTCCTAATGTGATATTTAAGGTGATTACAACATCTTGTTTTATTCCAGAGTGCAGCAACTTCTCTCCACCAGCGACAGTCATCCTCCTCATCCTCCTCAGCTTCGAGGGTCTCCTCTTTCTGATCTTCACTGCAGTCATGTTCGGGACTCAGGTCCACTCCATCTGTACTGATGAAACGGTGAGGGACACCATCACTGTTCTCCTACTGAGCAGCTTTCAGGTTTTAATGACCATCAGCTTCCATGTTCTTTTCATAGCCTCTTGCTGCTACTGTCATAACTCCAACTGTGTTTTCTTTAAAAAAACAAAAAAAAACAAATCCCCAGTTTCTGGTTCAGAAATCGTCTCGCTGCAGTTTGTCTCCTTCAGCTTCTACATATGTTGGTTTAGATTTTCCAAATTGAAACGAGGAGGTAACGGAGTCTTTCACTCAGTAAGTCAGAGCGTGGATGCAAGTAGGAGCAGGTAATCTACTTACAGTCCTCTGCAGGGTCGAGTTCAGCTCATTTTCCACCCACGACGATGACTCACACCGCCATTATACTCACTACAAAGATCATCTATTTCAGTCAATTTGCGTGTAATGGAGCCTGAAGCTTTCAGTTTTGTTGGCGCAGCTTGTCTGAGTGTATTTTTGTGTTTGTGTATTTTCATATACGTCTGATTTATGACCTGTAGGAGGAAAGAAAAAAAGGATTAATTTCCCTGTTGGCACCTTAAATCTAAAACAAGCTTTGTGTTTGAAGCTGCTGGATATTCATCATAACTTAACCTTTGCAGGGTATCGAGCAGCTGAAGAAGGAGGAGAGAAGATGGGCCAAGAAGTCCAAGTGGATGAACATGAAGGTGGTGTTTGGACACCCCTTCTCCGTAGCTTGGCTCAGTCCCTTTGCGGCTCCGGATCACGGAAAGGCAGATTTGTACCAGTACATAGTGTGAACGCTGGAGAAACCGATCGGTCAGTCATGACCTGGACACAAACTCATTCTAACCACCGCATCATCTTCCTTCATGAATCCTGGTTGTTTCAGGAGAGAACAGATGTTAGATTTAACTTTATTTTTTATTATTATTATTATGTTTCCCTCCTCGTGCTGGATGAGATTAACAACGTGAAAAGCTGTAAAATCTTGGCAAGAAGCACTTCAAGAGTTGAAGAAAACAATCAAGGATGAAAACTGAGGAATATCTCATCATTTCCTTCGTCCTAAGATTAAGAAATGTGAAAAAAAAAATCCAGAAAGTTTAAGTTCCAGGTGTTGAAACGGACACTGGGTTCTGTCTTCATGTAAACGTTGCCATGATGAAAATCTGTTTGTGATAGTTTTTCTTTCTGAATGCTGCAGATGATCTGCCTTAGAACAGATTTAATAGAGGGTAACACATCCAACGTTTGTAAAGATATTTCTATTTATTGCCTTAAAGTCCAGTTTATTCCTGGTCGACACGATTTTAAAGTGAGTTTGTCATGATAAGGAACCTGTTCTAAAATTTTGATTTCGTTTGTTTGCAGAAAACTCAATTGTCATGCTGTAAAATCAGAACAAATAGATTGCAAACATTCCACTGAATCATGATCCAGCTGTAACGGCACATATTATCCTTTAGATTTTAATGTTGGTTGGTTCATTTTTAAGAAATCCATCATCCTAATCCCAGTTGGTAACTAATTTGATGCGTCCTTCAGCCAGTGACAAGAAAAGTGTTAGATTTTCATTTTAGATTCATTATTTGGATAGAAACTCTGACTTTTACCCCACGAGCTGCAGGTCGGTTTTACATGCAATAATGAGGTTTTTATGATGAAAAGCACAGATTGGTTTTGTTTCAGTGTTTCTAAGCTTTCTGAGCCCCAGTTGTCTTTTCTGAAGGTTCTAAAATAAAACGCCAATCTGTAAAACTAGAACAAGAATTAAATCAACATTATTATTTTCATATAAAACACTTTAAAAAATGTTCCGTAGTGTATATACATGCTGTGATTATAGCTTTTGAAAACATAAGAATTGCAATATAAAATTTTATTTAAAACAAGTTTTGCATCATTAAACCACAAAGGTGACACTGTTTGTGTTTAAAAGCTCTTGGGCTTGCAGTGACTTCCGTTTCAGTGTTCAAACCAGCAACCTGATCCTTTCAGGATAAAATGTCGAGGCCTGAAAAACTCTAAACTAGATTATTGGATTGGCGCACGGAGGAGACTGACCAGTACGCGCGACACTAAACATGCCTTTTGATCATGTGTTTGAAAGCCTTACTGTATTTAACCAGAATGAAACATTTATGTTGCCAAACTGAACTCCATGCTCTTAATTATTTAGAGTCAAAATTGTCCAGTTGTTTTCTTTGTATAATATTCATCGTTATATGGAGATGCAATTGATTTACATTCACAGCTTTTCTCTCACACTGTGGTCTGTTTTGAATTTGTTAAATTTGTTTCCTGTTTATTTTTGTTGTTTTTAAGGGGGGAGATCAATAAAAGTGGCATAAATAACTTTGGGATTAGAGTCGTTGCTTTAAAGTGAATATTTCTGAAAGAAAAATCTAAAAGATTTTAAAGGTTATATCAATTTCTATTTTTATATCTTTATGTAATTGTAATTTTTTTTTTAGTTTTACTTTTGGATTATTTTTTCTTCTTTTCCTTTCAGTTGCTTCCTTCAGGAGTCGCCACAGCAAGTCCTCCGTCTCCATCTGTCCTCTTCATCTTCTTCTCTCACACAAACCAACCTTATGTCCTCCTTCACTACATCTACATACCTCATCTTTGACCTCCTGCCTGGTAGTTCACACCTCAGCATCTTTTTCCCAATAAACCCACTATCCCTCCTCTGTACATGTCCAAACCATCTCAGTCTCCATTGCTTTGGACTGTTGACTCTGTCCTCCGCCTTCTTTATCTCTGCTCCCTGTAGTCTCACTGTTCCACTTGTATCCTCCTCATTCACACATGGACTCTGTCTTGCTGCAGCTAACCTTCATCCTTCTTCTTTCCAGTGCACTTCCAGATGTTCCTCCACCTGCTCTAATTACAAATAACATCTGCAAACATCATGGTCCATGGAGATTCTTGTCTGACCTCATCTGTCAATCTGTCCATCACCATAGCAACAAGAAGGGGTTTGATGCTGATCCTTGATACAGCCCTACCTAAATGTTTAACTCCTTTGTCACACCTGCAGCGCATCTTACCACCACCTTACAGCTGTCATACATGTCTTGCACTCTAACATACTTCTAACATACTTCTCTACTACTCCTGACTTCCTCATACAGTACTACCACATACCTCATACAGTACTACCACAGTTCCTATCTCGGTACCCTGTAAGAGGATTTTTCTAGATCTACAAAGACACAGCTGTACTTGGTTGATTTAATCAATTTCAGCTGATAAACAAAATGCTAATCAATTACAAATTTTGAAAAGAAAAAAAAAATCCTATTTAAATGTAACACTGCTTTATACTGAGGTGTTGTTAACGATGAAACCAAAAAGCATGTAAAGATGGACGACTTGTTTTTGTGTTCTTCCATTGAACTAAAACCAAAAACCTTCAGTTTAAGGGGTGTGGCCATGTCGTAGTTTTAGAACCAGAGTTTGTGAACTAGAGCCATAAGGCTGAAAGCCCCGCCCACTCACATGTTTACAATCATGAAGTTTTTCTAGTTAAAAAATAGATAATTGTGTCTAACAGGTACTAGAAAATTAAGAATGTGAAACAGTGTACCAGAGGTGTATTTTAATTTTTAATTAAAAAAATGCCTAATGTTTACATGGAGGGGGTGGGGCTTAAAACTTATGCTGAAGCCATCCACCAGGGGGCAGCAGTTTGTTTGTCAAGGACTATGTTCCTCTGTCCGTTTTGCGTATTACAGTTAACAGCTGAAGTTTAGTTTTCATTATTTTATCATTTCTTTGAGACCAAACGTGTCTTTAGACAACAATGTGCATTTTATAAATTCATACTGTTGTACATAGAAACAGAAACATGGCCTGCAGATGGTTAAGGACTGAGTTAAATGACAGAAACTCAAGCTGCATCATTGTCTAGCTTTATTTATACGGTCCACAGACAACTTTACATTGTCAAACTTTAATTTAGGTGGTAAATACATATAGCAAAAAAAATGTGTTTTGATGTGATCTGCAATACAAAATAACTAGTAACAGAGAGTTGATTGGTAGCAGCTACATTATTTTTATTTGCAAACATCTTCTAGTTCAGACTGTGTTTCAGTGCTAATATTCCAGCTTAAAATCAAGCTTAAACATATACAAATAGATTCAGGAAGGCTGTATTAACATAGCTTTTTATTTTATTTTTTTTTACTTACACAGGATGATGGATGCTCACAGGCAAAGGCTTCTGCAAAGCTGGCCAATCGGGGCTTTTTTTAAACGATCTTTATAAAATACCACATGATGGAGAAGTTAATCTCAGACAGGATGGACTGTGGCTCTGAGAAAAGGGCAGGTACGAGTGTTTTGGAACAGAATAATGCAAATATTGTTGTTTTAGAGTTTTAAATAAGCATAAATTAAGAATGTAAGAAATACAACAAACAGAAAAAAGATTTAAAACTCACTGATCTGCTGCATGTTCACATCCCTGCTGTGAAAATCACTTATATGTATATGAGTACAACATTATAATCACATTGTCACTGCAGTCACATTATTAGGGATTAAGCTAATCACGATACGAGACCAGCACAGCAACAGCTGGAAAGACATTGATATGTTTGTGTGTTGTTGCTATAGGATGGTAGAATCATCGCTACCTTTAAGCATTTACATTAACTATCCAAATTACAACTTTTTAGCATTTAACACTGTTAAATAAAACAAGTTTTGAGCCTTTCAGATTTGATCGTTGTTATTATTGTCAAACACATCACTGTGCTTACCCTGACTGCTGTGAAAGGCTCCCCTGATCCTAAACATGAACAGATGTTTGGATGTTGCAGCATAATGTGAAGATTCTGGAATATTGCAGTCTGAAGGACGAATCCACGGATGTTGAGGGAAACTTTTAGTTTCTTTTTGGGGTGTGGCTGTTGGAGACAAATAGCAGAACACTCAAATGGGAGTTTTAAAAGTAGTACTAAATAACTTTTCTGCAGCCGCGTCTCAGACGGCCGTTGCAGTAACCGGTGTTCTGTTGAAATATGTTACCTGTTGAGATGTGCTACCGATTCCTTCTGAACATGTGCTGTTCTATCTTGACTTCAATAAACAGATTTATCTCCTCTTTTTTTTAAGTTTTAAAAGTTATTTTTTTACTGCTTTAAAATGTCTCTGATGCTTAGGAGGGATTTCACTCATGTACCGCTCAAATTTTCAGAAAGTTTGAGACAAATTCGGGGCCTTCTCAGTGTTTCTGTGAATCTGGAACCGAGACAACTTTGGAAAACAAAGTTGTGACTGATTGTAGACAGAAAAAAAGGGAATCGGACATCTCCATGATGTCCGATTCGATCCCAATTGACCATTTGTCTCTAACTCGTCACAGCCCAGAGAGACGGAAGTGTCTACAAACTACATGAGGTGTAGTTATGGAGTGTAAATCATGATGCTCACTGATATATATGTGATGATGGAGCTACAGGTCATCACTATGATGTGGACCGATGTTCCAGATGTGATTTTATTTAATCAGCTTGTAAAAACACAAACACATTTTGTAGAACTGAAAAGCAGCTGCCTTAGATTCAAAATACAGTATCTGTCACGGTCATTTGTAGAAGTTCAAGCAATTAACGGATAACAAAATGTGCCCCCCCCCCAAAAAAAAACAAAAAAAAACAGAAAAAAAAGCAAATCCTCATTAGGAATGACCCTTTCAGTGCTACATCACGAGTTATTAATAATAAATAGTACCTTTTGTTAGCTGAGCGCTTCTTTTAAAACATGCCTGTAGATTAAATTCAGCATTAGAATCAAGTGTTTACAGTAAGTGTCAGAATAACTAAGAGGAATTTAAACATGCACAGGTTGCTTCATGGTTGTGTGTGTGTACTGCTCACATAGAAAACCAGAATATTCTGACAGATCAGTTAATTTTTGTATAATTTCACTTGTCCACAGAAAGATACACATGGTTTTACATTAAGAGTAAAACAGGTCATGTGATCGGGTCATACTAAGTCTCAATTAGAGCCACTGTTCGATTATTTCTGTTTTCAAAATGCTAACATGGTTAAAACAACGGTTAAAAAGCAGCAGTCCACAAATCAATCAGTAACATCACAGTAACTACTTCCATCGAGCAGAGTATGAGCTCTACGTCTAAAGATCTACCTCCAGATTTACAGAAAGAAAACACAATTATCACTCTCATGTCTGTGCACACGCCCCAACAGAAGGTTGACCAAAACGTGGTCTTATCTTTAAAATAAATGATCATACTGTATCTACCAGTGAAAATAATTCCCTCTTAATTTTAGGAGCCCTAAATAATTAATTCATCTGACAGAAAATGGAAGATTTAGATAGAAAATGTAACTTTCAGCTGCATTTATAGCGAGCCTTCACTCAACTGTAGCACGAATCAGATTGGATTTCTTTTGTAATATATTTTAATTGTGTCTGACTATTAAAATGTTTCACTTCATGAGTTGGCGATGATTAAAAGAAATAAGCTGGTGAAAAACCTCAATCGGTCCAGAGACAATAACAAAACTCAAAACAGCAAAAAGTAGTTTTCCTTGAAATGAACGATTTCCTGTAACGAGTTCTGCTTAACATGACTCATCGCTTCCAGCCAAAAAAAGTTGCAACACACAGTTCATTAGAAAACAGAAAGATCTTGCTTTAAAGTAGTACTAAATAACTTTTCCTCAGCTCAGTCTATCTCAGACGGCCATTGCTTGAAACGGTGTTCTGTAGAAATATGCTACCTGTTGAGATGTGCTACCGATTCCTTCTGCACATGTTCTACAGTCTTAACTTCAATAAACAGATTTATTGTTTATTTTTTGTTTCTATATTTTCCATAAATACATTTTACCCATAATAAATTCTCCCAGGACAGAAACACTAAATATGATGTCATTTTTACTGTCTTTGCATTGTCTGAGCGACAGGCAAATGTTTGGACACACCCAGAGTAGAAGGACCCAAAAATGGCCGATAAGGACCCAGAGGGCTTTTATATAGAAAATATCAGGGAAGGATCATAAAAATATGATTAAATAATTAACAGGAAACACTCACCATAAACAAGAATACTGTATAAACTTCTAAGGACATCTCGTTATGAAATAAGTTGTAAATTCGTACTATGGTGGCATTTTTCATCAGGGTAGCATAAATCCTCAGAACACCACTTCCTGTTGAGACCTGAATTACTGAAGTTATTTAGTCTATTTTAAGCCATCGGAGGCGTTCAGAGTGTCTAATATGAATCTGAACATGTTTTTCAGTGAGTATCCACTTAGACAAGTTACATAAAAGTAGCTTAAAGTTGTAAAAATTATTTTGTACTAAATAATTTGGGATTTTTGTGCAGTTTCAGGATTTTTCCAGCCAATACACCAGCTGATTGGGATTATTGTACAGACATGAGAATGATATTTCGAACTTCCAACAAATAAGTCAGATATTTCTATTTAACAGTTTTCTTTATGTTTTTTTTGCTTCTGTCCCATTTTAACTTTTAGCCCAGGTTTTTGTGCTATAGTTGCGTGATTACTCAAGAGTAAAATAAAGCTCAAATCATTTCTGCCTCTTTGTGCACCTCATGACAAAGATGATTTCAGAGCCTGCAGGAAGCCTGACTCAGACATCTGTTAGTTTTTTTTCTCCACGAGTCTGACTGTGGCTGTGCAGTGGCTGGACTGGCTGAAAGCCAACATCTCCTCTAGCTACACCGTCAGGGTTTTATATGAAAACTGCCGAACCATCAGGGTTTTACAGGAGAGCTGGGAATAATTTAACACGACCGGAAGACAAAAACATCTTCCTCTTGTCCTGCAGAGTTGTAGCTTGTTATTGAGTAACTTTGCTGCAGGCAAAGAGCAAATGCAAGTGCTGTTTTCAGATTTTACTCGTCTTTGGTTTTGTTAAAAAAAAATACAAAAATAGTAGAAGGCGTCAGCCAAAGCACGGCACAGCCAGCTGGTGGAGACGGCGTGTTATTCGTCTTTCGTCACGACTGCGTTCTGATGTCTATCCTGCGGTGAAATCCTCTGCAGCACTAACAGACCAGAGAAGGTCAGAGAGATCCCGACCCACCACAGTGTTATCTGAGGTTCCCCAAAGATCAGCTGGCCCAGGAAAGCCTAATAAGAAAAGGAAAAGCTCATTAATGTTACAATTTCAATTAAGTTAAATTAACAAAGTGACCTGAAGGGGATGCATCCAACAAAAAAATGACCTACTTCCTAAATTAGGGCAGCTTATATATGGAAAACGATTATAAGGTCATTTAAATTTATTTATTTTTATTTAACAGTCCAGTTCAACGTAATTTGTACGGAAGACAACAATGAGAAGAAGAAACATGAAGCTGCTTCTACTTACGGAAGAAATGAAGTTGGAGGCAGCGGTGGTCACAGTGGTTTGGGTTGAGGACGAGGAATACCTGAGAGCTTTGGCCAGGAAGGTCCACATCACAGCATTGCAGGTGAAAAGAAGCCCACCACACAGCAACCTCAGAGGGATGTGGAGCTATAAAACAAGACGAATACCAGAGATAAAAACTATAATTTTAATTCAGCTTAAATGCAGCTAATTTAGGCTCAATGCATTTACTGCCTGTGATACAGCTGCACCATAATCAAGCTGAGTTACTGCATGACTCAAATATAACTTATAAACTATATGTTTTCCTAAACTTTCTGCCGTTGAGATTGCATCGCATATTAAGACAAGCTACATACATACATTATAAATTAAATTTGTCCTGTGTGTGTATGTGTGAATGAATGGCTGTCCGTCTCTATGTGGCCCTGTGATGGACTGAGGACCGTCCAGGTGTGACCTTGCCTCTCAGTCAACGATTACTGGAGACGGACAGCTCCGCATGACTCTGAACAGGAAGAAGTGGTTACAGAAAATGACTGACTGACCTTTGATGTCACTGTTAACATGTAAAACTGAGAAACGTTTGGTGGTCTGACAGCTGTCTGACAGGCGTCTTATAGGTGTCTGACAGGCGTCTTACAGGTGTCTTATAGGTGTCTGACAGGCGTCTTATTGGTGTCTGACAGGCATCTTATAGGTATCTGACAGGCGTCTAATAGGTGTCTGACAGGCGTCTTATAGGTGTCTGACAGGCGTCTTACAGGTATCTGACAGGCGTCTTACAGGTGTCTTATAGGTATCTGACAGGCATCTTATTGGTGTCTGACAGGCATCTTATTGGTGTCTGACAGGCATCTTACAGGTGTCTTCTAGGTATCTGACAGGCGTCTTCTAGGTGTCTGTCAGGCATCATCTAAGTGTCTGACAGCTGTCTGACAGGCATCTTACAGGCGTCTGACAGATATCAGACAGGTGTCTGACAGATATCAGACAGGTGTCTGACAGGCATCTGATAGGCGTCTGATAGCTGTCTGACAAGTGTCAATCATGAACCATGAGAATATTGGAGTCAGTTCATGAGGTTTTATATGTAAGCAGGTATTTAGCAGAATGTTAAAGCTAACATAACCTTCACCTGTTCATGCCTACATGTTCTGACCTGTTTCACAGGATGTCCCACAGGGTTTCACTGCTTCCATGTGCCTGAAATATCTCATTAAGTCTGATATGACGCATACAAACCCTGTGGTGCATGTTAATTAGGAACCATTCACATCGCACCTGCAGTCCTAATCTTAATTTACCCTTTTTTCTATGTTTTTGTCATCAGAGTGGACATCGCAAAGGTCACACGAGACACCGGACCTTTTTCAGACTGTGAGACAAACTACACACTCACAAAATAACGCGATACACCACGAGCTGCAACGTCCTTCAAGCACGTGGATACGGCACGAGAGCAGCTCCATCATCGTGACATGATGCTGCTCGTGGTGCTGATGATGAGGGAGTCAGGGAGGGGGGAGGACTCAAACGTTCAAAGTTCATCTCCAGACATGTTAATCATTTACACGGTCTCACTCACCCGGTCGCAGGCGGTAGTTTCGTCCGCTTGTCTGAATTTCCGCTGCTCACCCCACGTCCGGAGTCCGGTTTCACAGACTCCCTTCAGATAGTCGGCTCCGAGGGACAGTTTGGCCGACGACGACGCCACGGCTCCGAGGAAACCCGCCAGTAATGCATAGAAAACTCCCGGGAACATGATGAAGATGGTGACAGCCGAGCCACATTATTGAGGAAACCATCTGGGTTTGATCATGTTACATGTCTGCTGTCCTGGTCGAGCCGCCTGCATTCAGACTACTGGATGTGTCACTCAGTGCATTTTCCTGCAGTTTCTGTCCTCATCCTACCGGTGGCAGCCACACAGCGCCGTCAAAAAAATCACCTGGCATTCTGGGAAATGTAGTTTGAAAACATTGTGACCAGATTTTGAGATATTTAATTATCTCTAAACATGCTGGAATCAAAATAAATGACATCTAAAGCCTTTAACTGCACAGTGTTTTGGAACATTATGCTCCTATTACAAGGTCTGAGTAGAACCCAATCCATACTAATCTAATGTGTCTCAATTTCATCCAGACTGCTTCAGCTGTAGGGATGAACATCTGCATATTGATGAGCTGCAGTAAATTAAATCTCCATGATGGGATGAGGAATATTGTCTGTGCTTTTTATACAGATGTGCACCCGTCACAGAGGTTGAATCCGAATTGATCCATTAAGGGGATTTAAATATTGGATAAATTCGTTTTAATGAGCTAATTAATAGTAAGAAAGTTAATAGTTATTAATAACAAATGTCAATTCCTTTGTTAGTCTCCACATCTGCAGACAGAGCTGCAATGGGCTGCAGTTATCTTCTACCTGAAGCTGCTGCCTGACGTCACGTCCAAACTTTTAAACAAAGTGACAAATAATGAAGCAGAATTCTTTTTTAATGCTTCATGTCAGAGGATTTATCATTTATCACAGTAACGTTGAGATATTTCCATATTTCTTCATTATTATAGTCTGCAAATCTCAAATAACAGAATTGTGTTGAATAAAATTAATGACGTTGTGTGAAATTAGCATTTTATCAATATTAATAAAAGCAGGATTTTATGTGAGAGAACTTTTGTGTCAGATTATTATAAGTATTTACATTTTTCATTTGTAACTAGGTCCAAATCTGCTTTTTAGATAGATAAAACCTGTTTGATATATTTTTTATTTCAGTGCAGACAATAAATTTTAGTAACTGTTTATATAAAATATGTTTATATATAATAAACAACTTACCACTCATTGTGCTTTAAAAACTGGGTCGTAACTTTTGCTTGGCCTGTTTTGAAGTAGTTTATTTTCCCATCAGCAGATGGCTCTAGTGTCTTAATATGTATGACAGACTCCTGAATCATATAAATTTAAACACATAATATTATACACATTCTATACTTTTTAGTCTTAATTAAGATAATTAAAAAACACCCAACCTCTTTTTCCTGTTAATGCCTTAATTTACGGTTGCCGCAGCAACAGTTGAAAAATGTCTATAAAGAAACTTGTTTTCTATATCCTCCGTCAGGTAGAAGTTTTAAATATATGGGAAATAATTAAAGGAAATTAGTGATTAAAAAATAAAAAGGTATTAAAATCATGCTAATTTGAAAAAAACATTTTTTTGAAATGTTTGTAAAAGAGGTTAATGAAGTGAAAAGACAGTCTAGAGGAGGAAAATGAAACTCGACTTCAAGAGGATGAACGTTCTCAGCCTGCCACGCCTTACACGTTTATCTTTCTGGAGTGTGTTTAACAGGAAATGTCAGAAATCAAGTGGAGCCATTAGCCGTTATCTCCTCATTTGGAGTTTCCGGCCTGAGGCTCCTCTGACAAACACGAGTGTCAAGTCAGAACACTAATTAGGGTTCTTCTGCTCAATTGAGAGATAATTGAACCCACAGAGAGCTTAAGTGACATTTTGGTTTAAGGTCTGTCAAAGCTTTCTCGTGTCTTTGTCCTCCCTTTTCCTGTCCAGAGTCACCCGAGGTGCTCTTAAAAAGATCGTCCCATATAATGGGTTTATTAGTGTAATGACTTTTATACTGTTGCTTTGCGGTGGCAGTTTAAGGTGCAGTTAAAGATAAAAAATATTCCTGCTCTTTTAAAACAATTCAATACAGAAGATTATTAGATTTAAGAAAGACTGGAAGGATTTCGGAAAAGACACAAATCCTGCTACATGTTCATGTTTCAAGCTGTGATTGTGGTTTGCAAAAGACTTCAGCAAGTTTTCTTTCATTTTAGAGATAAAAATAATCTAACATTCTGTGAATAAACTGGAAATTATTTATTTAAATTAAGTTTTTAGGGCAAACTTTTTGAAAAACCCACGTCGTATTTTCATATGTCACTGGATTCTTATTAAGATTTAATTGTCTTTTATAAAGTTTTTATCACCTGTTGTCGGCCTCATGACCTTCCCTCGTGTCACTCAGCTTTTTTCTAGGTTTGCTTTGTCTTGTTCAAGGTTATGGGAGGAGTTTTCCCATCAGTCACAGGGTGAGAGTACACGAGAATCCATCACTGGGCCAACAAAAAAACACACAAGACATATAACCACATACACAGAAAAAATAAGAAAGATCTTTTAATATTTTATGTTTAAGTTTAGCTTTTGCATCCATTTCCACCAACTTCTACTCCTCAAGAACTTACATTTCCTTTTGCAGAGTATTTTTTTTGTCATTTGGGGTCTTGATTCATATCCATCAACCTTAGACGATGTAAAAAAGAAACTATATTGTACATAAAACCAATAAATAACATCATGTTGCATATTTAGGATTATCAAAACAAATGAAATGGATTTCTCTTAAAGGAGAACGCCCGTTTTTTGCAATTGGGGCCTTATTTATTCTGTGAGATGTGTTTTACTCGTCATCAGTGGTACTTTTTTGCGATTCGGATTCGTCTCGGAGATTTTTGATTCACACGGCAAACACCTAAACGCCAATAAACAAGAGTCAGTTGGGCCTGCGTTCGCCAACCCTAAATCGGTTTAAAATCAGTTCAAATCTGTTATTTTTTTAATCTGGCTATTTAGATACTCTATTGTTTATTCCGTTCCAGTGCCATCTTGAATCCTGCGCTCATAGAAATGATAAACAAAGGAAGCTAAGCCACTGCACCAATAGAATGGGCGCGCGGAGAGATGACGTCACTCTCCCGTCACTGTAAAAAATATAATTTCTATGAGCGCAGGATTCAAAATGGCACTGGAACGGAAAAAACAATAGAGTATCCTAATGGCCAGATTAAAAAAATAACGGATTTGAACTGATTTTAAACCGATTTAGGGTCGGTGAACGCAGGCCCAACTGACTCTCGTTTATTGGCGTTTAGGTGTTCGCCGTGTGAATCAAAAATCTCCGAGACGAATCCGAATTGCAAAAAAGTACCACTGATGATGAGTAAAACACATCTCACAGAATAAATAAGGCCCCAATTGCAAAAAACGGGCGTTCTCCTTTAAAGGATGTCGAGGATGAGCAGCTGCAGCCAGGCGAAGATACAGAAATGACCTTTTACCACAAAAAAAAGCTAAAAGACAGAGTTTGACTGTTTTTATTCTCACCGTCAGCGTGTCATTAGATTTAGAATATGTCTCTTTGTCTTCCAGCTCAACGTGGAACGAGACAACAAGTTGAGGCATACGGTTAAATATTAACTGACAAACACAAACCCCAGAAAATCCCCTCAGCTGTCATGTTTCTGTCACACAAACACACACAGTGAGGTGACCTTTTCAGACTACTGGGTCACCAGCCTCCTTCCACTCCATTTATAGCTGAATTTGCTGGTTTCTGTGAATAATTCAGGCAGTTTGACAAACATTTAAAAGCTCAACACCAAACGTTAATAAGAAAGTTTAATGGATTGATTTAAAACACCTAAAATGACCTAAAATGACATATTTGAGATGAAACTGAAGTATAAGCAGACAGAAAACCCTGATCTTATTTACACATCAGCTAAGCTTCCTTCCAGAGGGACATCCGGGCAAGTTTGCTATAAGAAGATAAAATGTTCTCAAAACAAACAGACGTGATCATCAGTTTCCACGACTGCCAGGAAGAATTAGACCAAATAAAATGTTTATCTATAGTCTTTCTTCATAGTGTCAGGAAAACAGAAAAAACATGAGTAGAGTGTCTCGGTATGTCGCTAGTATCTGATTTTATTTCTGATACACGGAGAATGTGTACAGAAAGTGGCCCTGCAGCAGTGTGAGGATATCTGGGGGCCAAGGACACCGATAAGCTCACTGATGATACAAAACAGTCTTCATTCTTCGGATCTCCTCTTTTAAAACAACTCCTCTGCTGAACTTTTCCAAGTGACATTTAGAAAAACACACTGCTGCTTATGAGACATGCCCAAAAATACCACATCAAGATTGTAACTATCAAATCACAATCAGGATTTTATCATGTTTTACACTCATTTTGAACTGTTTATACATATATTTTTACTTTTCTTACAGTAAAATCATGTTAGCATGTATCTGCTATTTTACAGCTTTTAATGTCTTTGATAGATACATATATGATATAATCTTACCTTTGGTGTTATATAGTATTAATCGAGTTATTCTTTGACCAGGAAGTAAAAGGCTCAGTTCACCTAAAATCATAACGTAAATGTAGCAAATGTAAATAAAATTGTGAATAAATTCCTGTAGCTCTCACAGCCAAATGCACATTTTCACTGAGACATTTTTAGAAAGTAAAATATTACAAAACTTTTTGCAGCTCGCGCCTGTGAAAAAGGTGTGTGTGTTTAATCTGCAGGGGTAGCGCAAAAACATTGGGCACTTCCTGGTTTGACAGCGTTACATCACTATGTTACAGTCATTCATTTTCCAGGAGGAACAGCTGTTCAGAGCGCAGGATTTAGGAGGATTACTGAGAAATGTGTGAATTAAACCAAAAACTAACCTTGCGCTGCAAGATGGATTCTCGCGAGATTTGGAGTTTTCCAAACCCACGAAAATCCGTCTTGTACTGCTCCACTGAAAACCGTCTATTTCGGTTAAAAAAATGTTCGGACCAATCATCCAATCATTGTGCTTAGGGGCGGGTGTTCAGGTGTGATTAGCAGCAAGTGCCCTGCAGGAAAAGCAAAACAAACATGGCTGCGCCGGTGGATGTACGCATAAAAGTGGATATTGAATCTGTTTTAGGAGAACTAGAGACGATTTCTTCATTGAAAAATGATCAAAGGTAAGAACTTTGTGCTTTTCTTGATGGTAAAGATGTGTTTATTTTTCTCCCAAATGGAGTTGCAAGAGCTTTATTTACTGTGATTGGCTAAAGACAAATCATCAAAGGCAGACACTTACTGGCTCGTCCTCCAATCAGCGTAAAATTTTATATCAGATGTCCCTCCCTTTTATAGACGGTTTCAAATGGAGCAGTTCCAGATGTATGTGTCCCCGAATCGACAAGAGGCGGGGCTACACATAGATCTGACAGAGCCAGGTTAGTTATAAACCACTCTGACAGGTTTAAACAGCATCACAACATAGACACTCCAAAAAGTTGATTTTACATGATATAGGACCTTTAATGGGCGTGTGAGAGTATCACATTTAAAACAGTTTGGGTGGAAACAGTCCAGAAACTCACTCTGTTCTAACAGAGAGAACGTGATGATTCTACGATCTCTCTTCTTTAGTTGATCATCATGATCTGATATCACATGGCTAATAATCATGGTTAAAGTTTGAATAGTGTTTTGGAAGGAATCCATCAGACGAGCAATTAATCTCAATCCTTGGAAGGAAAAATTCTGGAATATTATCTGTACGTCTGAGCAAAAAGAATCTTTTAATCTCCTTTCAAATATGATGAAGAGAGACGAACATGTTTGATTTCTAACTGTAGTGAAGAAAGCTGCTGTTACCTCTCATAGCTGACCTCAGCTTGACTCTCTGCACAGGCTTTTAACAAACCAGAGACTTTTTTTTTTTAAACTCTTTTATTGATCTCTGCTTTGTGGCTGCCTCAGCTGACACACAGCAGAATCTGTCCAGGCTCTGCTCAGAGTCCTGTGGAGATTCATTAGGCGTGCCTTCGATTTCTCAGCACAATGCCTGCCTCTTCTCAACAGCCTGCAACGCCTCTCAGTCTGGTCTTCATTAACGCATCCTTTTCATCGAGGCTGTCACAATCAGAGATGAGCAAACTGGCTCATACCTGGAGTTCTTAGATGTTGTTCAGGGGGTTTAAGTAGAAGAAGTGATACCAAAGCTGTAAAAAATGTGCACAATATTAGTCCACATGGTTTTGACTCCCAGTTTTTTTTTCCTAGTTTCTTTCACACATTGTTTAATGTTTGTTTATCTGGATTTATTCCCATGCTGGAGGTTTTCTGTATTTTTTTTTCTGCCTTTTTCCTGCCAGCGAGTGTAACTGTGATGAAACATGCATTTTTTTTTTAAATTCTGATTTTGAAGCACATAATTGTATGATATTTGTCTTTATTTACTAATAAACAAAGTATTTTATTACATAAACTCAGACTTTTAAAGTTGGAAACTTCTTTCACTGGCAGAATTGTCAGATAAATGCAATATCAGAATCATTTGAAGGATTTATATAAACAATTAAAACATACTCACATTAAAGCAGGTTGAAGGTCAGATGATTTTAAACTTTCAAAGGAAAAGAATATCAAAAGCTGCAAAAGGTTCCTTGAAACATATCTGATGCTGCTGAACAGCTCAGAAACTGAAAATACAAAGAGTTCTTTGTGTTTCTTCACTGGAATCTTCCTTTTGTGTGAAAATATCAATGAAAGAGTTCGAGGCGTTTACAAAGGAGGATTTAAAGAATGATACAGTCTAAAAAACTGTAAAAACACGAGGTTGTTTGATTCTAATGGATCACTTTCAAAATATGCTTCTTATTTCTATTCATGCATATTTTTCTCTAAAGTAAACATTCAACTTCCTGGTTTATGAACAGTGAGAAGTTGAATGATTTTGCACATTCTAAGAAATCTACAGCTGCTTGACAACAACACGCATCCTTACAAAATTAAGGATTTAAATCTCTTTAACGAGATCTTTAAATTAAGGCAGCTATAACGGAAAAGGCAGGTCATATTAAGAAGGACACAAGTGCAGCAGATTGGGATACACATCTCACAAGGTTTACAGCTAAATACACTCAGAATTTATTGATTATTATACTTAACCCTTTCATGCATAATAATCCTACTGTGGACAGCTAATTAAAAGTTGCTGTCTTTTTGCACAAAAGCCATCATATTAGACTCTAATGTGTCTCTCCAAAGACTCCAACCCACTGTGTATGTTTAATCTGTTCATATTACAAGTAAAATGTCATTATAAAATCTGATTTTTACACGTGTTTCTCACGTACAGTGCATGTTTCAATAATCAAAACCCTATTTGAAAAGCAGTAGAAATTTGTATTTTTCAGGTCTAAATATTAATAAAAATTTTGACGAGGATCATAATTCATGTATGAAAGTGTTGAAGGAAATCCTGTTGAAGTGTTTCCGACTTTATTTGTACTGAAATGTATGTTTTTTCTTTCATATCAAAGCTGTAAAATTCAAAATTAATAAAGAATATCTGAGAGGTGAGTTATAGACTTCCTTCTTGTGTCTTTTTGCTGTCCATATATAATATTAACCCATATTTATTCAATTTTTAGAACATTTTTAGACAATATGAAAGTTTTAGGTGTTTGGCTTCGCTTTGTAGATTTTACTGGAATTATTTTCATGTAACTGTTATTAAATTCAGTAAAAATCCAGCTGCAATTCTTCAGTTTAGATAATGTTTAATCATATTTATAGGTTAAACACATGTTTTAGCAAAATTTTAGATTTTTTAAAACACATTTTGCTGTTTCTTTTACATTCTGGACCCTTTTAAATGGATTGCTTTTAGTTTATTCTATGTGTTGAACTAAAAATACAGATTTACTGAAAGTGGATTGTGAGCTGTGTTTATTATGATTATTTATGTCCTTGATAAGTGTGCTTTATGCATCGTGACTTCATCTTATCACTATATTTCTGCGTCCTTGTGCTGTTTTGTTGCAGCTCTAACTTGTGGGGTGAGGGGCTGGTTTTCAGCCTAAAACGTGACTCATCTTGGTAGTTTTTTTTTTACATTTTTTCTGTATTGTAATATCCGGGGGCCGGTCCACAGTGGAGTGGGAGTGTCTGCGTTTGTTCCTCACAGGAAAACGCTGAAGCAGAAACACTTTGGCAGAACCCACGCTGCAGAGGGGAGCGCAGTTTAAAGCCAACGAGGATTATGTCAGATTTCCATCGCATCGATGGACGTTTGAAACAGCAGCGCCGCGCTGTTAGAGAACATTCACTGCCTCTGCTTTAGCCCAGGACACTCACACACAGCCTTGTTTACCACATGTTTAGCTGAAATCTCCCTGCCATAGGCTGCTGGTTCTGGTCCATCCCATCTCCTCCCCCTCCTCCAGATTTCTCTCGTCCCATCGCCAGGATGGAAAAGACGCTCTGCAGTTCGCATCCCGGGACCAACAAAACCAACTGCTCCGTGTCGGATCACCGCGGCAGCTCGACGTCCAGGAAGGCTGGTGGTCGGAGCGGGTCGCACAGCCCCGGCTCCGGTTCCCTGTGCGGGCCGGCTGGAGCTGGAAGCAGCCGGGGGACTGTGCAGGGCAACAGCATGAATCTCCAGCTGCAGCAGCAGCAGCAGGGGCGCAGGAGGCAGCTGGAAGGAGTGCTGAGCAAATACACCAACCTGATCCAAGGCTGGCAGAACAGGTAGGAGCACGGGTGGACAGCGATGTGGGGGGTGGGGGAATCGGTTCAGGTGTCACTTTGTCTTATTTGTCCCGTCCACGTTGCACTTTTAGCACCACGTCACTGGAAGGAGGAAGAGGAGGGTTTATCCCAAGTTTTTAGGCCTGAAATTGAACTCACTTTCCAGTGACAGACACCATCTGCACAATGCAGAAACTTTTTGGATCTTTGGAACTGTCCAAACGTCCAGATGAGTTTTACTCTACCTGCTTACATCAAGAAATGTTCTTTATTTTAAATTGAAAACTTAAAACTGAGGTTTTATTAACATTTGGAAATTAGCCTATAAAAAAGACATCAAAAACTGCTTCTCATACTTTAATTTGTTTTCTGAGTTAATCATTGTCACATCTTTATCACCTGTTGGTGGGGTGAAATTCCTTCCACTGTTGTCAGTAATTGGACTCTAACCTTGGAAACCTGGTTGTTTTTTAAACCTCTTTTATTAATTAGATTCTGACTATAGATGTGAAATTCATACATTTTTGTTCCAAATGCACATGGGAAACATGTAAAATGTGTTGTAGGCTACATGTTTGCACATGTCCAATGATAATTTAACATGATTTCCAAACATTAAGGAAGTTCATGAGGTTTTTACTGTAAACAAAGGCGAGGACTCTGTCAATTGAAGAGTCAACAGGAAAATGATCTAAGATTTATTTTATTTTGAAGTCAGTCTTTTTCATTTCCATGTCTGAAGCAAGACTTAAAGAGGCCCTTCCATTAAAAACTGTTTTTCTGAGGTTTCTGTTAAATATTTTAGCTCCACAGGTGTTCTTACCTTCATAGTGGGTATGAAAACAGATCAACAACTTCTTTCAGTTTTAATCTATCAAACTACGCAGGTGGTGATAAAACCCGAGTTCTCCTGAGTCCGAACGGCCTGTATCTGTTTCATCACAACTCCTTTGTTCGTTAGTATTCATCAGCTCCCGCAGTTGAAACCATGCCTAGCATGCTGCTAGCTAAAAGCTGTAGCATAAAGACGTAACAAACAGGAACTCGGTGAACCGTTGCCGTGCGCAGAGGGGAAGGAAACAGTATACCTTGCTCTCATAGGCTAGTTTGTTAGCCAATCGGAGTCCAACAAATTCGAACAATGAATATTAATGAGTTGTAGCCCGAAGCCTGACTAAGCCAGCTGAATGTTCACACAGATAGATTGAAAGGTCTGTTAATCAGTGTTTCCTAACGTTTTTTAGATGTTGCAGTAATTAATGTACCCGTCACATCCCACCCAGAATGCATGTGAACATTCAAGCTAAAGATAGTTAAATATTAACTGATTTTCCTCCTCGAAATGGAAAGTCTTTTCTTTTTTTTTTTTTTTTTGCACAAAATGTTGTAGAAATGGCAAAAGTTCAGAAATATTTTAAATCGGATTTATAGACAGTTTGTCCAAGTTCTTATTTCTAGTTTGAGTTTCTGTCTGCTGCTTATCCAGTTTGCTATCAGGGAGTAAAGCTGGATTCATACTAACGCAACTCTGACGTGTCGGAGGCACGCACCGCCATGATACGACGTCGTATGGGCTCTCCAACTGCCTCGGATGCCGCGTCGGATGATGCACGTCTGTGATTGGTCAGCCAAACAACCCAACATCATTTCTGGCACGACGTAACTTCTCTCAAAAATTGTAAATAGCGCGAGTCCCTGCTTTTTATTTGTTCCTTTCGGTTGGAACCACACATAAAACATCGGGAGACCTCTTCAAACTTCACGGTCGAACGCGCCTCCTGCTGTCCTGGCGGAGAATTTCTTTGCAACAGGGTTGTATGAACAGAAACTGGCTCCGTCAGTTCACCGCCGTGTGGGAGCACATTTGCTTTTACGTAAGCATGAATCCAGCTTAAGAGACATAAGTGTGTGGTTTCCAATGTGACATTAATGAGCCTCTTGCAGAAGCAATAACATTTCTTTTGAACTTGGTTCTTTTTACAGTTTTTATACAGTTTAAACATCCACATTGGTTTTGGGGAATAGCTGTGTTGGCACCTTTTAAATATTAAAATGCTCCTTTCATTATCGTCAGAGCTCAGACCTCCACCGAGCACCTCAGTCTGTATGAACGTTTGCTACATTTCCAGATACTATACCGCATGACTCATTGTGTTTCAAATACACGGACACAACAATTTAATATCAGGTGCTTTGTTGTTTCTAAAGCATTGCAGTAAACTCTCATAATAAAAATTAGATTTTGATGAAAGGAGTTTCACCATTTTGTGACCTTATGCAGCATTTATGAGTTCACTTCCTGTTTCACTGAGAGATGAGTTTTGATTAAAAAAAAACAAAAAAAACAATGAGTAATGCCAAAACTTAAAACATGTTTTTACTGGAAGTTTGGGATGCCTCTTCATTCTGCAGAGTTAACATGAATTATGCAGAATCTCTGTTCTACAGCTTTGGTGATTTTTTTTTTTTTTTTTTTTGCAGCAAAATTAGTTATTTTCTACCCACACAGAGGAATAAGTGTTCCATTGTGGCTGTGCTGTAGCAGTGCTGCAGAGAAGAAGGCAGCTCTGGGTTTATGAAAGAGTATATGATCTGGGCTTGATGCCAGTGTACGAGGGTAGAGGAAAAAAAAAAGGCGGAGGTGGAGCGAAAGAGCGGCTGCTCCCTGCTCTGTAACTGACAGGCAGATGATGCACTGATCTGCATCTTGATGCACACACACAGGAGAATACCTGGGTTAAGATAGACACAGATATTCTGTTTGAAATGGATAAAAGTAATTTGATTTTGAGACTTTGAAATTGTGTTTGATGTTGAAGATTCACCAGAACATACACATGAACAAATCTAACTGTACTTTGTTTCTGAAAGATGGTTTTTAAAGCTAAGCTGATATCAGGAAGGGATTTATTTATTTTTTTTCTGAAGTGAAGCTGCCTGTCATGTCTCAATTTCAAAGAGCCTCAAGGCGACGATCCAGCTTTATATGAGAGATTTCCTTCAATGCATCCACCTGAGCCAGTGTCACTGGGTCAAAACGAGTAAATATGGAAGCGATGACTCAAAACACCTGAAAATGTCACTTGAAATTGAAACTGCAATTAAATGAGGAAAAACATCTTTTATGATCTTACAAGACTTTATTATCTCCAGCATTTCCAATTATTTCCACTGGAACTGACCTTCCCATGCGACTGCCCAGGATACTCAGGTTATATAGTGGAGCGTTACTAATTTGTTGTTGTCAGCCTATCCAGGGGATAACAGAGGAAAATATGTTATCAAGATGGTTGTTACTCTAAACCAGCTGTTGCCAAACTTATTTTGCCACGCACCCCCTTTTATGTCCCGGCCGTGTTGACGCACCCCCAACCCCTGCACCTTTAAAAAAAATGCCAATGTTGAAAGGACATTGAATTTTATTTAGGCTATATTAAAGACGGCATGTTTACTCAAATGAACAAAAACCACATCTAATGATGATCTAATGATCACAACATTGCGCTCCTGCGTTTGAATTCATCTGAAACATTGTAAAAAAAAAAATAAAGTTATGTGCAAGCTTCCAGTTTTAGAGCAAAAAACACAGGTTATGAAAATAACATTAGAACGTCAATAATTTGAATTAAATTGCAATAAAGTGATACAAAAACAACATGGCTCAGGAACCGATAAAAACAACAAGATCCTGAGTTTTCAAGAGGATCAGCAGTGGCGTGGCTCAGCCTGCAACGAGATGAAGAAACAGATAGAGGAGCGCTTCTCTCTTCTCCCGGATCTGTCGCAATTCTATCCTCTGTTGCCTTTGATTCGTCACTCTCTCTTGGTTCCTCTCCTTTATCAGTACTTTTGTCTTTCAATTTCTCAACTGACAGTTTCCCCGATTTAAGCCAATTGAGCATATTTGCAAAAATGAATGAAGTAGAGGCCACAAGCTAGGTGTGCGCATAAATTGTGTAGTAGTAGAAGAAGAAGAACTTCTTCTACACTTCATTTCTAGATAAAGTGCATTTTGAATAGTAATTTTAATTGTCATTGTTTAAAACCATCAACTTCATAAGCGGCAAGTTTACATGTAAAGTCTAGGGTGGACGGGCGTCAGACAGACGTCAGCGGCTCTGCGTCGCTTTGTGAGCGTTATGAGCGGCAACTTTTCAAGCTTTTCTAGCGTTTCAGGCGTTGACGCTTGAAAAGCTAGAAAAGGTCAAAGTTCAGCTAGCTGAACTTTTGACGTTCATAACGCTCTTGAAGCGGCATGTCAACCAATCAGAGCGTCTCATCGTAGTGACGTAAGACGTCACAGCACGTAGCCGGAAAGAAGCAGGATCAGCCAAAATGGAAGATAAATTAACCTCATCCAAACGTAGCTCCTGGAGCAAATGGTTAAACTCACCAAACTCAGAACGCATCTGAAGAATGGGGTGTATCCACAAACGGCGCTGATGCACGCGATGTCGACGTTGTCTAGATCTATGAAGTAAATAAATCCAAGCCACTGTCTCAGTCTCAATATGATCCGCAATAGCTCCGAACATCCGATAACAAAGGAAGCCCCGCCTTCGCGCTCTTTTTCAGTCAGTCATCACACCTTTAACGCCTATGCACTCTGACTGGCAGGCGTTATGGGCTTCAACTTCAAACGTCAAATTTGGAGCGTTATCAGCGTTGCTTGACGTTGACAAAGTGGCCAGTGTGAATGCACCTTTAGGGAATCCCTGCTCTAAACAAAGCACAAGTGCCTCCTTGTGTTTCTTGTGCAGTCTGAGACTCGGAACAAACACACTGACAACTATATAAACTAATTAAAGCAGCAATGTTCATCTATACTTGATTTTATGTTAAAATAAGTGAATTAAAATTGTTCCTAGAGTCTTATGAAATGAAACCTGCCGCAGTTTCAGAAGATGTCTTAATTGAGACACATTTGAGTTTAACTAGATATGTCAAGCGGCTTGTTTAAAAAAAATCTGCAAAAACTAAAACTTGAAGTGTTAGGAAATGACTACTTTTTATAACAGCATAGTTGTATAGGTCATGTTCCTCTAAAGACCCATTAGAGGAAGTAAAGAAGTGTCTGAACAATAAATCGTTCCCCCTGGTGTTCAATATTTACTGCTATTATCTTCTAATATCTGTAAGTGCCTCCAGCATTTAATTATAGAAACATTTGAAGGAGGAGAGGCCACGCTCTGGTGGGGTAGTGATTACGGTTGTCAATCACGTTCCAGTGTTCGTCACGGGGAGAGACACATTGCGTGTTTGTGTGCGGCTGCCTGTGTCATGCTGGGCAGCGGACCTGAGTGGAGCTAATTCTACCACTGAGTGGGTGGACATGTTAGTGTTGCAGGAGATGTTATTTGTGCAGAAAATGTGGAAGGTAGTTGTTCCATGTGTCTGTATGCATATATATACTACAAAATGTTTATCTAGGTCACGCTGTCAAAACCAGGTTTCGTTAACTGCAGGTAACTAAAAGTTACATTTACTCCCATCTGATTTTATCTTGAAGGTTTTTAATGTTGCTAACTGACCAAAATACAATCATTTTTTGCTGGTGCTACTAGGTTTTCACCTTTCTGCCTCATTACCACACATTTGTTGCAGAATAATTTGTGAGTTTCAGCTTGACATACATTTAGTTTAGGATCAATGTGAGTGATTCTGTCGTTGTTTGTTCAGTTAAGCAGATAAAGCCATGAGAGAAAAATCCCATTAAGTTGTTACTCTTCTGCCAGAATTTTTAAATTATTTTCATATGTCTCGTGTTTTTTATTGTCTATTTAAAAGCAACAAGTGAGAAGTATTGTTAGACATACTGAGTGTTCAGGTTTGATTGGTAAAGCAATAATGTTTTGAGCACCATCATGTTTAACATCCAAAGTTCAGTCTAGTTTAATGTGTACATGCTGTTTTCAAGACAATAAAATATTTTGTGGATCTTTTAAAGTGATAAATCTCAGATCAACATGTGACTAAAGTGTTTTTACAGCCCCAGTTCAAAAAGAAGTTAGAACATTGTGTAAAAATGTAAATTAAATTGATCGCAATGATTTGCTGATCTCATTAACCCAAATTTTATTCTCAGTAGAACTCAAACAACATATCACATGTTAAAGGTACAGTATGTAAGAATTAGACCTTGTTTTCAAATCCGAATCCTGCAGTTCATGTAGAAAAAAAAAAACGTCTACTCTCAGCCACTCACCCCCTCCCTGATTTTTCTGTTGGGTTGCCAGTTCCAATGTTGATCCTCATTTTGTTTCTCTTGTATTTGTTCAGTTTTTTGGGAATGTTGAAGCGTTGAGTTGAAGCGTTGAGTTTTCCTAAGTGCGTTTGAACGTCCCATCACGTGCAGCTCGGCAGATGAGTTGTAAGGATGTTTCCTTACTTTTTGCTGCTGGTCGTCGTGGAATTCCAGCAGCTTGTGTTGAAGACTTGGCAGCCTTGCAGACTCACATGTGATTCGTTATGGAACCAGGAAGTCTGGACGTGTAAATAATGATTCCGGTCCGGGCTAACTCTTTTAAAATGACCGAAACTAGCGACCACCCAGCCGGCTGAGATTGATATCTGTTACAATGACTTCATTTTCAACATCAGTGGGACATTAGACTGTTGTCTGAGTATTTCACTGTAAAATCCTTACATACTGTACCTTTAAACTGAAACATTTGAATATTATATTTGTGTCTGTTGTGATGATACAGTATGTGGAGTTGATGGAGTCTTTCCAGATGTGTAAGCTGATGCTCCTATAGGCACTAATGGAGCCCCATACGTAGCATCAGAGACGCTTTTGAACTTTCTGCTGATAACAAGCTGAAGGATTTCTCTCCTCTTCAGTCCACAGTGTCCATGGTTCCAAAAAAGTTTCAAATTTGGACTAAATCAGACTCTAGAACAGTTTTCTACTTCACCTCAGACCATTTTAAATGAATGTTGGTTCAGAGGAGACGCCTGTGTTTCTGGATCACGTTGACATGTAGTTTCTTCTTTACTTGCTCCATCTTTAACTGATGCTTGTGGCTCACGTGATGAACTGTGATATCTGGAGATGTTCTTAAACCCATGCAGTGACGTCCAGTAGCTGTTTTCACTACAGTGCTTGAAAATCACTAGCATTCATTGACCTTTGACCTTTTGTTGCACACAGATATTCCTCATCATTCTTTGAATCTTTTGAATATTTTATACACTGTAGAAAGTTGGATCTTCAAAGAATATTATTTTACATTAAGGACCATTTTGTCAGATTGTTCCACAGATCGATGAACTTCTGCCAATCTTTACATCTGAGAGACTCTGCTTCTCTCAAATGATCCTTTTTATAATCAGTCATGTTACTGAGCTGCTTCCAATTAACCTAATTAGTTGTCAAATTTTCCTCGTTCAGTTTTTGAATTGTCAGTGAACTTTCAAGCGTTTTGTTCCCTCTTGTCTAACTTTTTGAGATGCGTTGCCAACATCAAATTCAAAATGAGCTATTTTCAATGAAACATGCAGTTTCAGACTAAAATGATTTGTCTGTGTCTTTGTGGTGATTTGATACTAGAGAAGGTTCAAACTGGTTATTACTGCTTAAATTCGGTGCACAAATTTTTGATCGTGGCTCAAAGTTGATTTCCATGGTGAAAGCAGAGTTTCATGAAAGGTTTTTCCAAATTTAGAGTTCTAAAAGAGCACTGACTAATTAGGACATTTATTGCAGCAGTTTTTTTTGTGCCTCTGGTGCTTATGCAGTGTGAGAAGGTATTCAAACACTTATATGCACATCAAAGAATATGAAACATTCAGAGCTCCCGCAACCTCCTTTTCACACATTTCGTCATCATGTGAAACAAGGCTTTGATCATGCAGAATATGGTGATTCTAAATCTATGTATTCCGAAGTAGTCGAAAGTAGCGGGGAGTATACGGAGAGGATGAGTCATTCCTTTTCAAACTCACTCAGCACGGTGCTCCTTTGATTGCAGCTGGGATTTGAAGTAATGCAGCTCTGGTATGTCTGTTGCAGCAAAAAGGAAGAAAACACAGGGTGGTAATGTAGTTTTGTGTTAAAGGTAATCATCTAGTGTAGTTTAGTTTTAGCGAGAAAACTATTTTCTGCAGGGGTTAGAACAAATCAAAATTAAAATAACCAGTTTTCCCCTTTGCTCTTGTTCATTTTGTCATGAAATTATGTTGTAGTTGACTGCGCCAAACTAAGGAGGGCTGAAAATGAGACCTTAATGTTCGTCTCTCTTTTTAGTTTTAGAAAAAACTCAAAATAAAATATTCTAAATGTTGTGTATATTAAGAAAAATTAGATCCTTCATCAGAACGTTGATGATATAGAGGAACAACACATGATTATGTATCCTCAGTGCTGATTGGCTTGGATCAACACATGATTATGTATCCTCAGTGCTGATTGGCTTGGATCAACACATGATTACGTATCCTCAGCGCTGATTGGCTTAGAACAACACATGATTACGTATCCTCAGCGCTGATTGGCTTGGATCAACACATGATTACGTATCCTCAGCGCTGATTGACTTAGATCAACACATGATTACGTATCCTGAGCACTGATTGGCTTAGATCAACACATGATTATGTATCCTGAGCACTGATTGGCTTGGATCAACACATGATTATGTATCCTGAGCACTGATTGGCTTGGATCAACACATGATTATGTATCCTGAGCACTGATTGGCTTAGATCAACACATGATTATATATCCTGAGCGCTGATTGGCTTGGATTAACACATGATTATGTATCCTGAGCGCTGATTGGCTTAGATCAACACATGATTATGTATCCTGAGCACTGATTGGCTTAGATCAACACATGATTATGTATCCTGAGCGCTGATTGGCTTAGATCAACACATGATTATGTATCCTGAGCGCTGATTGGCAGCATTAGCTTCTGCTTTGGATCAGCAGCATCTTGTTTCACTCATTCAGCATTAACGTGTCTCACTGGATATTTTAAGCCTTTACAAACACTTTACACCAACATTACCATATAAACATGATTTGTGACTCATGGATTTTCACCTTTCATAGGGGTTTCTGGAACGCAACTGCAACAATCAAGGAAGGGTAGAAGTATTTGATTAATTTACCAACAAAACAGCATTGCAACAACTTTCGCGAACACATCAACTTTCAGTTTGACCAACTTGACTAGTAACTAGCAGACCAAGCAGTCAAGAATTAGATTTTTTTGTTTATGCACCATGTCTTTAGTGTGAAAAGATTTGCAGTTGAGGTAACTTTCAGTTTCAAATCCATGAAAAATCAGGTATAGATGCATAACGTTGAGTAAAGCAAAAAACACTGTGGCTATACTACACAAATACTAAGTACATTTAGTGACATGGAATGTTTTATTGAATTATATAAAGAGATTAAAAATGTTTCAGTTGACCCTCCTGCAGTTTAAAGAAAATGATTTTTTTTTTTTTTTGCTCTTGCTCTTGTCGAGGACAGTCGCATTTCGCAGCTTCTCCCTTATCTTCTTCAACCTTCCCCCCCTTTCCTGCTTCTGTCTCATGTCTGCATGTCTCTGTGCCTTCTGTACTGGCTGCTACGATCTGGAAATTTATATGGATCTGGTATCGTGGTCACTTACACGTTGGAAAACTTTTTTTTACTACAATTGAGGCTTGAGAAGGGGGAGCCATGCTCGGACTCGACCCACGCTTTGTCGGTGGAGGACGTATTTATTTGGATTACTGACGTGGGAACCTGCTGATTGGAGCTGGCAGTCACCTGACGTATTGACAAATTTGGAAAATAAGGAAAGTATGTAACCTTATCTGGCAGCACTCGGACTAGAAAGCTCGGGGGTCTGGATAGACTGATGTGTTGGATCTCACTGGAAGAATGGGTGTCATCTTGGAGAAGCTGCAGGTTCGGTTCTATGTGGAGGAGTGATTGATTGGCTGTTTCATGTAATTTGGTTTTATTTGGCTGTTTGGGATTCTCCACAAAAGTGTACCATATGGACAACAGGAGCTGCTAAAATTCTTCGGCTTCGATCTAATTACTCTTATCTTTGTTTCGGCTGGCCTCAAGGCCAATGCACTAAAGTCTCCTGGAGCAGTGAGTACGGAGGACCACAGCCCCTCCCTTCCCCTGTCCACTGGACGCCAACAGACTGAGGACAGACATAACAATCGGTTCTGGCCCAGAGATGGTGTCCTTGACTCTTCTCTGCATGCATACACACACTGATCGCACTTCACGTCCCTACAAAAGTTCTCGACATGTCTCGTTTATTGTCCCCCGCTAAGGCTTTTTTTCAATCTCAAACAGCGCCACCCAGTGGGTGCTGCGTGAGAGGAATTTTTTTTTACCTATCTCCCCTCATGTGTTCTTTTCTGGTTTCTGCATATAAGTTTATACGTGCATATAGTATGTATGTGTATCTTATACTCTCATCTGGCGCCCTAGGTGGCTGCCTCGGGAGTGAGACAGAGAAAATATGTCTCCAATCCATTTTCGTTGTGCTTCTGTATAACGACAATAAACCTCCTTGTACCTTGTACCTTGTAAATGACATGCACCAAGAAACAGATGCAACCCTGGCTGTCAGTGTGACTTTGCTCATCATGCACCTTTTTTTTTTTTTTGGTGAATCCTGCGTAAGCAACACCTGTTTTCATAAAAAATAATTAGAGGGCTTAAAATACTTTTGTATAAATGATACTGTTTAATATTTTTGACCTTCTCAGTATACTGGGACATAATAATAATGTCTACTTTTATAGATCCTATGTCACTGCTGTGTGTGTTAAATTAATAATCATCAGAAATATTGTTTCAGTATTACTTGTTTGGCGAAGGTTAAAACTTGTTTATATATTTTTTGAGGGTTCATTGGGATAGAATCTCTTTTTTTTAAGTTGTAACTGTTATTCATTTTTGATTATTTTACTTACAACAAATTCCACAATAACCCGTCCTTTCAATTTACATGTAATTGTATCTCTTAGTTAAGATTGTTATATTTTCATGTAAGCAAAATTCATCATTAAACATTTTGTTTGCTTATTTAATTGTTGAACAATGATTAATCATTAACATATTAAAATTAAAACATAATGATTATACAAGTCATTTAAACTGTTAATTTTTATTTAGGGTTTTAAATGTCAGAGTTAAGAATGTTACAGAAAATTGTCAGTGAAACTTAGAAGTGAAACTGATTAAGTTGCTGTTTGATACGAGCTAAAGGAGCTATAAGTTTATTACCTGCTCAGACTAAAAAGGCAGCGATCTGAACTAAATGACTGGACGCTGAGGAGAGTCAATCATTTATCAAGTCTGGAGCAAATCTAAGGCTGTAAATGCTGGATGGGATTTCTCTGGCGAGACACTCGTCTTGTTCTCTTCCTGACTGGTGAGTGAGTGTTTCTGTCCTGCAGAGTGACTCAATGTCACACAAAACAGCTTTACAATCTTCTCATCATACCACAAGATGGTAAAATGTTAACTGAACTGTCTGACACTCCTTTTACTACAGAACAAGTTTCACTGACATCGACTGCCAAAAACCAAAATGATTCACTTCCTGCCTCTGATGTCCCTATGAGCTGTTCGATGAGGTAAACCTACTGAATAAATAATCGTTTTAAGAAAACTCATTTCTAATTCACTTAACACAATTCTAGCACGGTTCATGATTCTTTTTTAGTAAGCTTGAGGCTTCTAAGGCACAAATCCACAAATGTTCTTAAATTCTTAGGATAAAACTAGTGCTTTTAACTTATTGATTGATTTGATTGTCCTGAAAAACATTTGTATTTCCTTACTTTCATGGAAACAGTCAGTATCCTAAAACTAATTTAATCCCTAATAGGATTTCAGTGATTTTTTTTTAGTTAGATTACTGTTGTACACTGTGAAGAAAAAGGTCTAAGGCACTTCAAGTTGAAGCACAGGGTTAAAAATAAGATATTTTTAAAGATTTATCATTTTATTTGGACTGTCAGAGGTTTGTACACACCCAGTTGGACAGCAGTCCTTTTTTATTTGAAGTAAAACTTTATTTTATTTATATTTGAGTCCAAACAATTCCTACTTAATTACTCCTTTAGCTTTAAGGTAACAAACAAAAGTTACTGGCACCAGTAACTAGTAGATAAACAGTATCAGCTTTTATTTTGGTAGTCCATTTCCGCTTATCGGCAAGTGAATTTGCATGATAAATATTTAGGTAGGAGGTAAATATTTCGCTTTTTAAGTTAAATATTTAATTTAGAAAATAAGTAGGCTATTTAGGTTGAAAAATAAATAAATTAGGTCACACCTAAATATTTGAATTGGCAAACTAAATATTTAGCTTGCAAATTAAATATTTAATTTTTAAAATAAACATTTAACTTCAAATTAAATATTTAGCTAGCTAGGCTTTTAGTTAGTAAATGTAACATTTACAAATAAATGAATAACAAGGTGAAAATATGTGTTTGAAAAATGATCCCCTGTTTTAATCAACAACTACAACTCCTGCATTTATTTTTCATTATTATGAGGGTTAATTTAATGACAATGATCCTGATGTTGTCGTTTCAGGATATGATGAAAGACCAAACCATGCTGAGCAGCTCAATGCAATAAATGACTATCTACGGTGGCCCTGAGGGCACATGTCTCCAGATAGAAGCTGTGAAAGTTCTGCTGCTTTGGATGGTTTTACAGAAGTCTTTCCCTCTGTTCTCATGTTCTCTGTTTCATTTTATGTTTTCAAGTCGCCTTTTTTCCCTTTATATTTATATATTTTGACATTTTATTCTTAATAAATAACCAACAGACATGTTTAAAAACTTTTGGATTAATAAATGTTTAAATAACCCTTTTAATGTTTGTAATTTGTTCATCAAACTCAAGTAAAAGGTGTCTTTTTGAGTAGATCTTACGGCAGCAAGGGTAAGATAATTGAGATTTGAAATCTTGTAACATCATTTAACATTTGAATTTACATGATTAGTGACAAAGATGTTTGTTTAAATGAGTTGAAGAAACATATAAGAAAGTTTTACTCAGAAAATATTGTGATTTTATTCAATTTGTCGTTGACGTATCGCTCGCTGTCCCTTTACTGCTATTTGTGCGCACTTGTTCACTGTGCACTTCGAGCCCTTATGTGCCCTTCTGCTAAGTGCACTTCGTGGAAGACCGTAGGGTGCAGGGTGGGTATTTGGACAGGGCCTTACTTCTGGCTTTTGCGGTCTTGAAGGAACCGTCCTCCTTATATGGAGTAGGAAGGACACTCATGAGGATACAGACCCTGAATTTGGACACAGCCATGGATGGAGACATTAACTGCTCGACTATAAAGCAGAAGATTATAAACCAGCAGCTTCTGCAGGAAACAGTGTTTTATTGTAGCACCAACATAAACCCTTAAACAGAGCAGACATGTTGGGTTCTTGAATGTCATACCTATTAGCTTCTGACCAGTGGCAGTGAAACATGTTCTGTGTTGCTTTGGTTACTTCTTCTCTGGTTTTAAATCTTCCACTAAGAGATGAATGATAGTTTTCTTTATATTAATCTTGAGTAAAGTTTGCTGGCTTTATGTGGGTTAAAAGTGTTGTTGAATAAGCAGCTGTCAAAGTGATCTCACTTTGGAGAATTGTGGAGGAATTTTCACGGGAGAGTAAAACTAAAAGCCACTGAGTAATTCAGAAGGCTGTTTTAGAGGCAGAGGTTTATCCTGTTGTGTAATTTCGGCTCAGAGTAGCTGTTAGCTTTACTCTCCTGTGAAAATTTTCCTCTTATTCTCCAAACACAGATCCCTCTGAATTCTGTCTACTGCAGATAAGATACTGTCTGCTCATAAGTACCCCATTTCGAGGAAACCAAACTTTTCCTGTAATGTGCACGAAGAAGTGTATTTAAAGCAGAACGCCCGTTTTTTGCAATTGGGGCCTTATTTATTCTGTGAGATGTGTTTTACTCGTCATCAGTGGTACTTTTTTGCGATTCGGATTCGTCTCGGAGATTTTTGATTCACACGGCGAACACCTAAACGCCAATAAACGAGAGTCAGTTGGGCCTGCGTTCGCCGACCCTAAATCGGTTTAAAATCAGTTCAAATCCGTTATTTTTTTAATCTGGCCATTAGGATACTCTATTGTTTTTTCCGTTCCAGTGCCATTTTGAATCCTGCGCTCATAGAAATGATATTTTTTACAGTGACGGGAGAGTGACGTCATCTCTCCGCGCGCCCATTCTATTGGTGCAGTGGCTTAGCTTCCTTTATTTACACTGGGATTCATTCAATGAATGGGCGCGCGGAGAGATGACGTCACTCTCCCGTCACTGTAAAAAATATCATTTCTATGAGCGCAGGATTCAAAATGGCACTGGAACGGAAAAAACAATAGAGTATCCTAATGGTCATATTAAAAAAATAACGGATTTGAACTGATTTTAAACCGATTTAGGGTCGGCGAACGCAGGCCCAACCGACTCTCGTTTATTGGCGTTTAGGTGTTTGCCGTATGAATCAAAAATCTCCGATCCGAATCGCAAAAATGTACCACTGATGACGAGTAAAACACATCTCACAGAATAAATAAGGCCCCAATTGCAAAAAACGAGCGTTCTCCTTTAACACACCTTGCTGCAGATATAAATAGCCACAGGATTTTTTGGATGTAAGGATGTTGTGAGTCTGTTCATGGCAGACTCTTTAAAATTTTTTCTTACTTCCTCTCACCTTTAAGAAGTTTGTGCAGCAGGGAAATTAAAAAGTTTCATAGTGGTGATGATGCTAACTGTGTGTGAATTATTTCCCTTTCAGTTGCTTTTTATTTTCGCTTCATAATGTTTTAACTTTTCTCCCGTTTCTTGAATTTCTTTCTTTGCAGGTACTTTGTGTTAGATCCTGAGCTCGGCCAGTTGCAGTACTTTGTCAGCGAGCAGGGAAAGAACCAGAAGCCCAGAGGGTCCCTTCCTCTGATTGGTGCCTCAGTAACCACGAGCGATGAAGCCCCGTACATGTTCATTGTAAACTCTGTCAACGGAGAGCTGTACAAACTTAGAGGTGAGCCTTTAACCTGACCTCAGCTGTCTGTATATAACAAAGAAGGAACACGGAGAGATGTGTGTGTCTGTGTGTGAGTTGGTTGGCTTTAGTCTTAAAGGTCCTGTATCCTGCTATTTTACAGTTTTCAGCATCTGGGATGGACACATGATAAAATATTACAGTTGGTGTTATATAGTATTACTGTGTCCTGAAATATAACTTATATCCAGGAGTTATTCTTCGACCTGGAAATAGTGCTGCCCCTCGACCTGCCTGAATAAAATGGTGAATAAATTCCTGTAACTGTCGCAGCCAAATGCACATTTTCACCGATACATTTTTAGAAGTAAAATACTACAAAACAATGATGTTTCTTGCAGCTCGGGGTGTGTGTGTTTAATTTGCAGGGGCGGTGCAGACACACTGGGCAGGTCCGGGTGTAACATTGTTACATCAATATGTTACTGTCAGTCCAGGAGAGAGTGAAGCAGCTGCTCAGAGCGCAGGATGCAGGAGGATTACTGAGAAATGTGTGAATTAATCCAAAAACCACTTTGGTGGGTTTAATAAGGAAATATCATCACAACCTGGTTAAATGCTTGAAAATGTGATTTTGCATGATACAGGACGAGCAGGGAATTTTGTTTAATGTGAGGAATCCACGGAAAACTTTAATCAGTATCATTGTTGGTTGATTATTTCTTTATTTATTTAAAACAAAACCCTTATCGGACTTAATTTAAAGTCAAACATGCGCAGACATGCAAAGGAACTGAATTTAAGAAAGCTGGCAGAACCTGTTAATCTATTTAACAAAGAGATATTTAAAATACCTGATTATTCCCAGAGTAATCCATAAAAACTGAACTGTCGCTTTTTTTAAATTGTTATAAATATCACAAGTCTGAGTGTTTGGCAAGAAACATTTCTGTAATTGTGATGCTTCACAAATAACTGGTGACTGTGCTGAAGGCTGTTATTTTCTGTGCTTATCCATTGAAGCGAGAGCAACTTCTTTTTACTGTTGCTCCATTTGAGCCACTGGAATGTCCCCTTCCAGGTTCGAGGAGGGATGGATATCCGTATAACTTGGCCTACATTTCCTGAATAAGTCCGAGATCTAGTGAACTGATTCAAAAGGAAGTCGTGATCTCACATAAAAAAAGATTTTGTCTCACAGAACGAGGTTTTTTTTTTTATTTCCTCTGGTACCAGTGAGATGTGACAATAGTTAGAAAAATCATGGAGGTGCTGCAGATACTGTATGTTTCCATCTAATCAAACATCAGGTTTAGATTGATGAAGGCACTTCAAAACACCTCAAGTCGCAGAAAAAAAATAACCTTTTAAATTTCCCATTTGAAGCGCTTTCAGTTGAATTGAAACATATGGAGTCAAGAAACTTCAATTTGCTCAGACAGCGGGGGACAAAGCGGCCCAGATGTGCTTCGCTGCCTGCGATCCGGTATCGGTTACCATGGAAACCCCCTAAAGTATACCTTTCACCGGGTAAAAGAGCAACTTTAAGGTTCAGCGTGGAGTTATTTTTCAGCCTTCAGCTGTCTTATACTCTCAGGATCTTTAAATGGCATCTTTGTTCTCGGGTTGGTCTGACTAGGGGAAGGAACTGGAGTCAGATGTGGAAACTAGCCTGATATTTATTTAGCTACAACTTACTGGAACGCAGTGCTTCTATTGTTGGTTCTAAATGTTTCAAATCTGTGTGACGTTTTGTTTTTTTTGCAGGACAAATATGAGCAGCAACTTGAGCATTAATCATCTGAACTCAGTGAGGAAACATGAAGCCAGTCGTCGCGTCAAGGGGATTCTTTCTATAATAGATGCTTTAAGATGCATCCAAATAATTAAATACTGTACAAGTCTGACTCGTCAAGATCAATTCTCGCTTGAGCTTCTGAGTGTGATAGTTTAACTTTTCCTGTGGGTTAATTTCAGATGTATTCATGTGGATAGATACTCTGAAACGATCAGCTGTAGGTCTAAAACAGCAAAAAAAACTATGTTTCATCTATGAAATAGAATAATTTGTTTCATTTACTTTTTAAAAGTATAAAACTTTAGAAGTTTTTTGCTGATTTGTATTTACTCCCTTGGCTTGTGTCAAGAAATTACCTGTATAATCTATAACAGGAACATTTATATGTTTAAAAAGGTTCATTTTAATTTGAAATTGTAGTTTTTTGTTTTGTATAACATTTAAAGCGTGGACATTTAAAAGATACTGGTTCAGTTTAAAATATTAAAAATGAAGGTTTTTAGCTTTGAAATGGACGAGACGGTGCTCCCTGACAAAAGAAACATGTTTAAATGCCTAAAAAACTCAGCTGATAAATAGAATTTAAATATTTCTTAAATGCACTTATTTCAAAATACCAAAAAGGGGAAAAGTTGAACACTTAAATGCGTGCAGGAAAAGAAGCTCATCCTCAAAATGTACTTTTACTCTCTTTTGACTCCACAGTGATTCTTCTTTACTATTTCTTAAAAAAAAAAGAAATCATGGAGACTGTCCTGCGCTTCTGTCTCCTCTTAATTAGGTTAATCAGCCCTGGGCCTCTATTAAACTTAAACTTAAATAACTGCTTTAATAAAAAAATAAAAGCATTTTATTAGAGGCCAAATTTGTAAAAGACCAAATTAAAGAACCTTTTTTTAAATTACTTTCCAGAAAATTAAGTTCAAAAGTTCAAAATAAATATTCCCAAGAATAAAAACCATCTTATGTTAATGTAAATGTATAATCTAAATGTAAATACTTCCAGGGAATAAGACTCAGTTTTATACTGAAAATATAATAAAAGGGAAGGACAAACTCATTATTAATGAAACTTGATCTCCTGCGGTCTTCTGGATCATCAGATCAAAAATTCATGAAACTTCAGAGTAATTCAGGATTCTCTTGCCTGGTTTTAAAAAAAAAAATCTGTACTCATCGACAGTCGAGACGACCTCAAAAATTGTTTAACCTTTACTCTAATTAATCTGTTTTATTGTATCAAATGGAGCTTTTTCACGTCATAAAGCAGCACAAACTGTTGTAAATTATAATAATTAGTCTCGTTAAACCAGGAATTAACAATAATTTTGTTCCAAATATCTAATCATGCTTCAGGAGGAGTAATGATAGGGGTTATATTATATTATATTAAGCATCATTGGGATATTTTCATGAACTGGTCACTGTAATTGCAGCCAGCTCTCTAATCCATTTTAGTCCTTGTCAGCTTGTCCATTTTGTTGAAATATATGTTTAAAGTGCTATGCTCATAAAATATGCCAGCACTTTAATTAAATCAAACTGCTGGTCCAAGCATTAATCCTCAGACTTAAAATTATCATAACCAATAACATCTTTCACAGGCCTGTAATTAAAATAGCTGTAATTAGATGGTGGTAGAAGAGTCTTAATTGACCGAGAAGGAGGTTTCTCAGTTTTTCAGTGTGTCTTTCTCCATCAACAGCATTTAAATATTGTTCAAATGCCTCTTGGGATGGATATTGACATTTAAATAAGATACTTGGATCTGGGTAAATGTCTGCTGTAGCTCATTTTAAAAGGACACACATCCCAGCTCCTTATTTTGTTGTTAGTTCCTCTAGCTTTCAGCCCAAGTCTGTTTTCGTCACATAAATTGAGCTGTCATTGTGTCACTGCCAAGTCTCCAGCTCCTGTTGCATAAAAAACTGTTTTATACCTTTTCAGCACCACATTTCTACCCACAGTTATAACCTACCTCTTGTATCAGCGCATGAACAGGTGCACATTAGCACAGATGCATCCAGTGGCTGTTCTCCTCAAGACAAGCTGCTAATTATTTCTAACAACAGCTGCATATCAGGGTAAAAAGTTTCTGGTTCTGACATTTGCTCTTTGTGCTTAAATAGTTTCTCTAGGATGACTGATGTGTGTATTTTTGGAGAAAATACAGATGTTTCTGTGTTCTCCATCACTTGTCTTATTTTCCCAGCACAGCCTTCCCATCAGGGATGTAAAAATCTGATCCTCGAGGGTCGCTATCCTTCATGTTTTAAACGTTTTTCAGCTCCAACCCACCTGATTAACATTATTTAATTCTGTCCCCATTATGTCAACAAGTCCCACAGACCTGATCCAAACCAGGTGTGTTGAAGCAGAGGAACATCTCAAACCTGCAGCCCTCAACAGGAATTTGAAACACCTGATTGAAAGGAAATTTCAAACGATAGCACTGCAAATGAAATATGCATGCAAATTATATTCTTCTTATACTGAAATAACCTTCATTAGTACACCAAAATAAGTGATGTTCATCGTTAAAGTCAAATTGAATTCATGTCCCAGAAACTTCAGTACGCATCTGCATGTTCTTGTTTCCTCTTTAAAGATGTAGGTGGAGTATCAGTCAGTATCTTACCTGCAGTGAACAGCTTGTTAGATTGATCTCATTCCTGAGAATCAGAGAAATTTTCATGAAGGATTTAAGCTAACAGTTGCTAAGTGCAGGGCTAATTCAAGGACACGCACTGTTGTTGCTTTTATATGCTGAGCTCAGTTCATCTTAAACTAAATGTTCAGCTTTTTCATTCCCAAAACAACAAATACAAAAGTTTTTAAAAGCAACAATTGCAGAATATCCTATGATCTAATTCAAACTGGATGAAAAATCAACTGTGAATCTCAGTTAAATCATGTTTTAGCGTCTTTTCAGTGATTATTTTTAGAATTAATTGGAAACTTTGAGGGTTTTGCACCATTAAGCACCTCTGTATATTTCAGACCTGTTAAAGCCTCGCGGATCATTGAATTAGTGTTTCATACTTGATTTAAAACTCAAAGATGTAAAACACGCCGTCACATCCTCACTGGAAATGAGCCTCCTTCGTTATTACATTGTATTTCAAATAGAAAAATACTAGAATGTTTGTTTAGCTGGACACACGAACAAAACGAATTTGAATCTTGAGGTTAAATTTTAGGTGTTGAAATAAACAAAACATAAAAAAACCAAATCTGTAATTAATATACTTCTCAAATTATATCTGAGAATTTCCAAACATTTGTAGGAGATAGTCAGTGTTGTTTTTGTTTTTAATTAAGTGTATGTAAAAATTTCTTTAACTGAATGAACAATCTAAATGTTAGAACTCAATTTTTGGTATTTTTACTTTTTTTTTTGGCTTGAAAACACCTAAAACTATTTCATTGGAGTCTTTAAGGAATTCCCAAATATATAATATATGATCTAAATATTCTATTATAGTAAATTCTTATACACAAAAAGTACATGCTTCACAGAATTTCACTATAAAGTTTAAAAAATCCCTTTGTGACCTCCAGCATCTTGTTTTTCTGGCAGCTGTTTGCTTCTCTGGTCATTTTAAAGTGAATCTGTGGAAGTTACAGTACAGCAATAAAATGTGAACGTTTGTCTGTTAAAGCAGATGAGTTTCTTACAGCTGCATTCTGACCTGAACATGAACTCACATAGAGACTAATCTAGGATTCTTTAAGTCTTCAGAATGAGTGTTATTAATTCGATCTCTCTCTGGTGTTGTAGCTGCAGATGCTAAGGAGCAGCAGTTTTGGATCAGTCAGCTCCAAGCTTGTGCCAGACGCCACTCTGACAGCAGCGCAAAGGTAAAAACACACTCACTCTGCACACGAGCTGCAGATTTATAAACATGTCACTGTTTCAAACCATTTAGCTTCTGTTACACAGGAAGTTCTGTTTCTTTGTGTGAGTCAGCTTTAAGCATCATTATGTCCAAACAGCTTAGAGCAGGGGTGCCCAAAGTCGGGCCTCGAGGGCCACTATCCTGCATGTTTTAGATGTGTCCCTGCTTCAACACACCTGATTCTAATCTGCAACATCTCAGCAAGTCCAGCAGAAGCATGTTAACGACCCATTCATCTGCATCAGGTGTGCTAAAGCAGAGGAACATCCAAAACATGCTGGATATTGGCCCTTGAGGCCTGGAGTTGGACACCCCTGGCTTAGAAGTTTCCACAGGAAGTCCCGACTCTCTGTTACTGCTTCAACTCTGTTGCGTTTTAACACTATAACAGCATATGTGGCTTATTCTGGATCGAATCCCAGACGTGTCTTCTGCCATCTGGTGGAGGGTGGTGGTACTACAGGTGGCGAGTGCCAATTATATTTATACAGAATTCTATTGTGAAATAAAATCTATACTTAAAAAGATTATATTATATATATATATATATATATATATATATATATATATATATATGATAATACAGTTCAATAAATAACAGAATGTTCAGAAAATAAACTTTTAAAAGATATTTTAATTTTTAAAGTTCGTCCTTAAATACCCACTAGGAAGCTTTGAATATCCATAATATATATTTTTATTTTAATATTGCTTCCTGACTTTATTCTATAAGTGTCTGTTTCTTCTTGATTAAATGATATTCAGATAAAACTACTTATAACAAGTAAATACTACTTAGCTTCAAAGAAGGCGGATACTTTTACAATCTTTTAAATTTGTATTGACTCGTGCTTTTTAGGATAATTTGTGCTTTTGTGTGTGTTTCGGCCAGTTGTAACAATTCAATAAAAAAATGTATTTGACCTGATTGTATTTATTCCTAATTTAATTTTTTGTAAAATTTTGAAATATTGATTTATTTTTTAAATGCATCTTTGTGTCTTTGGGTTTTCTAAAATGTAGTATTTCTCCTAGGGCTTAAAAACAAACACAAACTTTGTTTATTGCATTAAATAAACATATTAATTGATGTTATATATTTTTTTAAATGAATCATGCTTGTGACTTTTACACACAACCAGAAAATCTTATTACTAACAGAAAATATGAAATACAACAGAAATAGATGCAGCAACATTAATATAAAATAAGTATAAAAAAACAGCAGAACTGTAGAAAACGTATTCTGTTTTTATTCTTGTCTATTTCAGAATATTTTGGGAACTTGTGGTGACATTAATGATGTAGGAGAATGTGTGATAGTGGTACACCCCTGCTGCTTTACTGCAGGATGCATGTGTAAACATCCCACTATCATCATCATCTTCATCATCAGCGTGGGCTCATTTCTGACAGGGTTGCACAAAAACCATCTTTATCTGTTAATTTATCTATTATGAGCTGTGTGGATTTATATTTGGATATGTGCAGTTTTTAAGTGTTGGTGTTAGTGGATGAATTTGCATGCAATGTGTGTGTGTGTGTGTGGTTATACCTCTGTGGGTTGTATCTTCGCTTGCCTGTTCCAATCCAGAGTGAGACTTTGTTATTGAGCTTTTTTTTCCCTGCAGCTCCACAGTCGGTGGTGACAGGGTGAAAATCAGCAGTGCATGGATGTCAAAAATATTCCCAAGTTCAATATTTCTTTTATAAACTTCTGGTGTTACGGTTGACTGTACCACAAACTTTATATAAAAAAATTTATCTCACCACCATGAGTCATCATTTGTTTTGTGAACTTCTGTTTTGAAGCTTTGAATTCAGCATGTCTTGAGTTTGAATTTTGGCAGCAACATGTGATTTTATTATCTCATTCTCAGATTGGGACGTTACATCGACCATTTCTAATATGTGAAAATAGAAAACATTGATTTATTCCAAAATTAAAATTAAATTAAACCTGATTCAGCAAAATCTCACTGACCTCTTTTGATCTAAAACTTATGACATTTTCAGGTAAGGAAGCTAAAGGGCTCCGATGAACACCTGAGTGTGGAGAGAGCGGGAGGTGGTCCAGACGTTCTGGTGAGTGAATAACACACACTCATGTGGAGACTTCCATCCACCCTAAACTCATCCTGACAAAGTGACACTTCTTAATGAATTTGAAGCCAATTAAACACTTCATGCTCATCATGCTGCCTCATTGCCAGCCTGATTGTTCAACATGCACAGCTGGAGTTAGAAGAAAGTCCAATCACTCTGCAGTGTTGGGAAAAGTAATTAACAGATGAGGAAAAAAATTGCCTGAGAAAGGAAAAATGGAGAGTCTGTGTTCTTTTGTTTTAGCTTAACAGGGATCAGTGGCTGTTTTGTTCCTGCTCAGTGACTGTGTTGCATTTCCACGGTTTGCAGCTGTCTTTACTGCTGCTGCTGTGGTCTAATCCGAGCCGCAATGCCACTAAGATCGTTATCGTATCTGCTCTGCTGATGAGGCAGCCGACACCGGAGGCTCACTGATAACAGACCTGCTTGGCGGAGAAGATACAGCAGGATTTATATATTACAAAAAAAAAAGAGAGGTTTATGTTCACTCTGTAAAAAAACAACAACAAAAATGCTACATCTTGGACTGTGTTTCAGTTTTTAAGATGATTGATGTGAAAAAAAAGACAGTTTGATCCATAAAATATTTTTCTCATTAAACTGATTCCATATTTCACTAATAATCATAAAAATAAACCAAAATAAGAGAAAATATTACATGTATTACATTTCCTATGAGTTTTTATGGTACAGCTGGATGAAGCCCAGTAAATAGACAGCACCGCTAAAGGAGACAAAACATTCACTATTTGAATTTTAAGCAGGTTCCATCTAAAATGGCGGGAAAATAAAAGCCTGTAAGAACAAAACAAGGTGAAACAGCAGATTGTTAGTAACAGCTGCTTGACTAGTTTGAATGCATAAACTCTCAAACTGCTGCGTTCCCTTTAAAGGTAATAAAACGATGGTAATGCCGTCACCAAGCAACAGAGTGAGCTCAGCAAGCACAACGTACCTGAAGCTAAACTAATCAAAGCCGACCTCGGATGAAAGGTCGTGTTAACAGCAGTCAGATTTCTGTCTCACACAGATTCCACGTCGTCAGGAAGAAAAAACCACTTGATAAAATAAAAACACTTTTCAGGGGTCGAGCAGATGTTGATTTCCTTCAGACTCACATACGATCCAGACAAGATCTTATTCGTTTTGTTTGCCATCAGAATCAACAAGCAGCTTTCACTGTATTAGACACAATGATTTTTAATATTATGTGTATCATATATTCATGATACAAAGGAATTCATTCAACTCTGTGATCCAAAAAAATACTCTAGTAGTCAGTTTAGATTCTTCACATGGCCTTGTTCATGTTTGGCCTTTGTTCTGTTGAGTAAATAAAACTCTTTCACCAGTAAATTTGTTGTTTACATCTGTGCACTTCCCGCTCGTTCATATTTGATTATGATTCATGTTTCTGTTGTTTCATCAGAATCCCTGCAGTTGTGTCCGAAACAGTGTGATTGTTATTGGTGGCAGCTGTTTAGATCCTGCGCTGCTCAGTCCCGTTTGGAGCACAGCTGCACCTCATAAGGCTGATTAGCAGCCTGATTAACCAGCCAGAGAGTTTTTAGCTCAGTGTTTTGTCATGAAGCTGAAACGACACTGACAGGAAGAGCATGAAAAGTCGAAGTATGGACTTTAAATTGAGCTGGTAAAGTTAAAGTTAAATTCTTTCTCTGGTAGCAGATGATAGTGATGGAGTCTCTTTGTTTCCTGTTATGTAACTCCACAATAAACGGTCCAGGTGCTTGATAAATAAATACAGAGTGAGTTCCCAACATGTTCTACATGATACCAAGGATTGATCTGGATCGTTACAAAATTCCAGATACTTTGATCCAGAAAAGAGAAAAATAAAAATAACCTTTTGAATTTTTATCACTGCAAGAACAAATGATATAAACCTGAAACAAACACTAAAAGATAATCGAGACACTCTGGAATTAGACGTGTTTTAATGGATGTGATGTTTCTTCAAAAGCTCTTGAGCTGGATCTAGAAGAAAACCTCCATTAATTGCTGAAGGTGTTTTCATGGTCAATGAATCTGATAATGTCGATACAACAAAAGTGAGACTCTTATTTTTTTGGTGTAAATCACAATATGGAGGAGTTGAGGTGTTTGTTGGAGGTCTGAGCTCTGAGTGATTTTCTGGTTTGTTTTCTTTTAGTGGTAAACTGTAAACTTTACAGTTTGATGAGCTGATGAGGTTTGCTGATGTCACTGTATAGTTGGATCCAGACAAGTGAAAAACATGGACCGACTCCAGGAAGTTAAATTAAAAACGGCGCTCCCTATTGGCTGGATAAGTTTAAAGTCTGTCCCATTTTTCTGACGTACAAAAAACCTCATCCATCTTTTTTCCGGTGCAGACTCATGTTTATTCACATTTATATAAATAGTTATTTGATGCTTAAAAAGCTTAGTGATTGCATGTGGAGAAGTGGGCGGGACTTTCATCCCTACGTGCTCAGACTCTGGTTCCAAAAATACAACAATCAGGAAAACTTCACTTTTGTTCAGTGGACGGAGACGCGTGGGACCCCTCAGCTGAAAGTGCAGGTCAAACTGTCTTTCCTTTGTCAACAAAACAAAAATCCTGACTGATTTAATAAAAAGCGAAACATTTCCTGTCTGAATATAAACAAAGAGGAAGATTTACGAAGGTTAACCCTCCATCCTCGCCTCCAACTACTAAACCACCAACAACCACTAAAGGGAAGTTATTTTCAAACCTTCTAGCCAAAATCACTAATGAGTAAATGTGTGTAATTAGTGTTTCCTGTGGTGCAGAAAAGGAGAAACCAGCAGCTGACACTTGTCCTGTTTACCCATCACTTGGGGAAATAAATCCCCCCATAGTTGAGTGACAGCAGTGCACCTGTGAGCTGATTAAAATTTGGACTTTAAGTCTGAGCTCAGACCGACAGGGACGAGTCCAGAGTTAAAAAGGATGAGCTTTATGAATCAAATTTAAAGTGTCAGACTCTAAGCGTCTGTCGGTTCCAAGAGGAGAGCTCCATTTCTTTCCAGATTAAATACATTTTAAGTATGTACTTAATGTCAAGTTTAATTTCAAAAGCAACCTTTTATTAACCCCAATCAATATGTTTGGTTTGATTCTATTACATGGAGGTATTTTCTCACGAAATTATTTGAATGATTATTCAGTATCAGTATTATAAATTCACCTAATCATAATAGATAATCACAGCTGTGTTGGTGGGATTTTTTTTTCAGCTCATAAAGAGAATAAAAAATCCAGTTTGTTTCTTGTTTAAAATTCAGTTTTACTCCAGAACAAGGGCTCGTTTTGGAAGCTTCCAGGTGGAACTTGTTGATTGGATCTGTTGTTGAACAGACCTCTGTGATCTTCTGAGGGATAAATCCCGGATCTGTGCAGCTGTAAACTAATGAACAGGAAAGATGGAGGAGACTAGATACTGATCTGACTTTGCTCCCTGTGTGAGAACAGAGGTCAGCCAAGTGTGTCGCCGAGGTGGAGGAGAACAATGCATCAGAGTGAAGGATGAGATTCAAGAAACTAAATTGTATCTTTTTATTAAATGCACTAGGAGCTATTTATCAAAATTGGGCCAGTCACTAGAATAAATGTTGGAATGGGAGAAAATTATCTGTTTGTTTTTCCCAACACCAGCAGGCCGTGGCCTTCCTTCCTACTGGAGGTCTTTTTAAAAAGTAGCTCACCTCACAGTTCATGTTCAGAACTGAGTGTTTTATAATCGTAAATGAACTGAGTCAGTACATGATTTAAATTTCTGAAGGTTAGTTTTTAGATTTAGCTTTTTAAATAATAATTTTACTGGGTTTTACCACATTTCTTCTTCTATTGAAGGACTTTCAGTAGAAGATCTGAGTTTTTATTGCATGTTCTGTAATCATGCATTATGCCATTCACATGCTGTTAAATTACCCCCATATGTGTCACGTGTGTCCCAGTACAAGTCTCCGTCTGCTCATGTTCATGTGTCAAGTCCAGTTATTTTTAAATGACTATTAAAATGATGTTTTGGATTTACTCCTGACTGTCTGCCTGCTGCATCCCTGCATTAAGATCAGCATACGCAAATATTACCCTTATATTTGACTCTGACTTACATCCAGATGCACTGGTCCCGTGGCTGGTAAATAAATCAGCTCTCAGCTGTTATGGTAGTTATTTGGAGATATTTGTGTGCATTTTGTTGTGTTCAGTTACACCAAAGTCCTGATGGATCTGAGTTGGGTTTTGATAGAAGAAGATTTCTCCTATAACAAAAACAGTTTTATGTTATTTAAGGCTTTTGGAATTTGTCCATGAATAGTTTGACCTTGAGGTATTTAACCGTTCTCAATGTTTTCCACTGGAATTTTTTCCCTCATAGTTTGTGTGATGAAGACAAATGACTTTAAGATGCTTCTCTGGTACATTGAAAAGCTTCAAGGCATCAGACTGCTGAAACTTCTGCTGTTCTACTGGTGATTGTTATTTATCTTAGTTACTATAAGCTGTAAGAACATATCACACTGTTTATTTATTCCTTTTATCCCCAATAGTCTTTTTGTTGCAAAAAAACTCTTGTAAGATTAGCTTTTGTCAGCTGTGCTGCATTTGTACAGTTGTTGGATTTGTAGTACTAAAACATTCTAGATTTTTATTTAAAGGTACAGTATGTAAGACTTAAAGCTTGTCATGTCGAAAAAGAAATGTCCCCTCCCTTATTTTTCTGCAGGGTTGCCAGTTCCAATGATGATCCTCGTTTAGTTTCTCTTGTATTTGTTTAGTTTTTGGGGAATGTCTGAAGGTCTATTTGTTGAGCGTCGAGTTTTCCTAAGTGTGTTTGAACACCCCATCACGTGCAGCTCGGCTGATCAGTTGGAAGGATGTGGTGGTTTCTTACTTTTTGCTGCTGGTCGTTGTGGAATTCCAGCTGCTTGTGTTGAAGACTTGGCAGCCTTGCAGACTCACATGTGATTCGTTATGGAACCAGGAAGTCTGGACGTGTAAATAATGATTCCGGTCCGGGTTAGCTTTTTTAAAATGACAGAAACTATCGACCACCCAGCTGACTGAGATCCAGATCTGTTACAATGTGACTTTATTTTCACTATCAGTGGGACATTAGACTGTTGTGGGTATTTCACTGTAAAATTCTTACATTCTGTACTTTTAAACTGCATTAACAATGTTCACACGCTTGCAATCTTCATACACAGCAGGGTGTGTATTTTCCTTCCAGATCAGGGTTTTGTTTACTTTACGTCATACCTGCCATGTGTGAATTCTCACATGACTCACCCTTTCCCTCTCTGACGTCTCCCGTAGGGCTCCTCATCCTCCGGTCGGACCCGTAGTTTCTCACTCCTTCCCCATCTAACTCCATCTTCATCTCCAAGTTCCCAGAGGCACGTGGGCCACGCAGCATCACCCAGCAACATCGTCACCATCACACATCACAAATCACCAGCTGCAGCTCGCCGAGCCAAGACTCCGTATCCTGGACAGCTGCTGGAGGTCAAGGAGGTGGGTGATGAAGGATAAAGAGCATATTTCACCTCTAGATTCTAAAGTTTGGATCAAAGCACGTTAGCAGGAGTTTGTTTTATCATATATAAAAGGATTAAAAGAAGTGGACCCAGCAGTACTGGTAGGTCAGAAATTTGGCCAATGAGTAGCTGAAATACATTTTATTTTATTCTTCATGAATCACTACAGCTACATAATCCTAAATCTAGTATTACTTGCCTCATTAATCTGCTCAGTATAATATTTATTTATTCTATCTTCTCTGCTTCCTCACTGCTGTTAGGAAAGATCCCTAGCCTGAGGTAGAAGCTTGAAAAACTAATCTCACAGTGGTTTTCATCCTGGTCCTGGAACACTGGACCAGCTCTTTGTGCATTTTGTTGACTTGATAAAAGCTTAGGACAGTGTTTCAGTGTCCTGTTGGAGGTTACTTCAGGAGTGTGTGTGTGTGTGTGTGTGTGTGTGTGTGGGGGGGGGGGGGGGGGGA
>SSNP01000045.1:1457591-1496659 GCA_006937955.1 Pachypanchax playfairii
GGGGGGGGGGGGGGGGGGGGGGGGGGGGGTTCGCCATCCAGTGTAAAGGGGCCTTAACCAAAATTTGCAGCTCAAAACCTTTTAGAACAACAATTTAACTATCCGAATATTCATGTTGAGTATCTAAACCATGAAGCTGTGATCTGTGGGAAGATTTTTTTCATGTGTTTGGTGGGATATGAGGTTCCACTCTGAATCTCCTCGACTTCACTGTTTCTTGGTCTTCTTTTTGCGCCAGCCGTCGCCCCTTCCTGCACCTGTTCGTCACACAGGGGGTGGTGTGGAGTGGGACCACCGGGCCGCAAGTACAAACCTCTTTCCTTCCGCTGCCTGGCTGATAAGTCCTGTGGGGGTCCAGCTGCTCCCCATTTCCGGCATGTACTCTCCACACCTCTCAGTGAGGAGTTTATTGTTCGAGTTGATTGGTGGTTTGGGTTCACCAGCATGGGCTGCATCCTGGTTCGATGCAGCTGATTAAAAGGAGCTGACGGAATGGTCTTAATGCCCACGCAACAAAGCATTCCCTCTGCATGGGCAGGAGAAGTTTCTGGTAGAGCCAAGCATGAAGCTGGACTGGGTTTGGCTGGCACGTTGGTTCTGTTCTCCCTTTGCTGCTACAAATCAAATAGTCAAAGTCTAGAGAACTTTCCCAAAAACCTGCCAGTCACAAACCAGACTTGAGATTATCAGCTGATGTGACAGAGGATCTTTACTGCTCGCTTTAACTCTATTGGATTCCCCTCAGCTGTTACAGAGAGCCTGAAGCCACACCCCCCCCCACCAGCACACATGAGCTGTTTTCCTTTAAGGAAATGAAAATCCATAAAGGAAATTCACTTTGCCAGCTAGTTCCCCTCTGCAGCCTCAAATAATGAACTCAAAGCAGAAGTGTTTGATAGTTTTTTGACAGATATTAAAATGAGTGTAAAACCAAATGTCACACCCCAGAAATGGAAGAGAAATGAATGTGAAACATGTTTTGCATGACTGATCGTCTCTGCACTGTTTGATCACCTGCATGCTTCTAACAGAACAGAACCATTGGATAGCCTCGGCTCACTGAGCATCTCCACATCTTCTGCTGACTGGATGCTGTAATCCAAATTTTTTTTATCTTTAATTCCAAGTCTTGTTCCATACAATGTTTCAGGCACTTCCAAAATAAAAGTCTCCTTTTCATTCAAGTTTTTAAAATGAGTCACATTCATAAAATAACATCTGAACTGTTCTGTGATATAACAAAGAAAAGAGCACACAAATAGTTTTATTAAAACTTTAACAATAACTTTAAACATTTTCAACTAATAGCACAAATAATTAAATGTTTTCCAGTCAAGTATTTTTAAAAAATCATGTAAAATAAGTTTAATTCTTGAATGTGTTGGTGTACATTTCTAAAACAGAATGATTTAAAATACATAAACGTATTAATAGTCTCACATGTTTGAACCAAATCTCATTGATTCAGTTTATTGGTGCTTCTGTTGCAATTTAAAAAGTTCCATTCAAGGAAAATATTTTTTGTTTTTAATAAAATTCGATTACGTGCATCTGAAGTGATAAATTGATGACACGCTAACTGCTTTAGAGGCAGACTGATCGATTGATTGGCTTGGTAATTTACCAGAGATGTGCGTTTTAGTCATTTTTAACTTTTAAATATCTGGTTTGGATCATGCTTGAGCACACTGAGCTGATTAAAGTCTGAACTTTAAGGAAAACCAACTAATTTGTTCTTTTTAAAATTTTTGTGTTCATTACATATTAAAACTAGATTCTTGTTAGTCAGAGTGAAAATCCAGAATGTTAGAACTGCAGAACATGTGCATCTCAAGGTCAGGAGCTAAATTATGGAATAGTCTTACTGAAGAAATAAAACAAAGTAAATCCATCAGCCAGTTTAAAAGACAAATCTTACATCTATAGAAAAAAGAAGCGCACCAAAAATCAGGAAGGTGTTGAGTAAATCACACTGAGGTGGTATAGATTGGATATCTGTTTATTAGTGTTGTTTTGTTTTTTGGTTGGATCTTCATTTGTTGCATCTCTTTCTTTTTTGTTTTTAAAATTAATATATTTTCTTTAAACTTTAATGTGCAAAGGGGGGGGAAGGTTTTATACGTTTATTTTTTACATCTGCCCACCTCCCTTTCAAACAAGAATTGTAATAACAAAAAGTGAATGTAAAAAAAAAAATTCAAAAAAATTGTTTAAAATAAAATAATTAAATAAATAATTAAGCTGCATTAATAGACTCACCTCTGACCAGCAGCATGTCTGCTGTTGTCAGCCCAGTTTGCTTCACACTAATGGATATCAGAAGATAACCTCATGGTGCATTACACAGTTTAAGTGTTTGGAAGGAAGATGAGAGAAACTTCCATTATCAGCACTATGAAATAGGAGCTATGCCTGATATGGATAAGAAGCTTTTAAATTAAGATTTTTTTTTTTTTTACTTCAGATCATTTGTAAGTCAGATGGAAATGAAGATTACTGATGATGTGGATTTGTTTCATACAGGAGACCCCAAAAGGTCCTTCATCAAATGCAGGCTTCCTGTTAAAAGCCTGTCAGTGCTTGTGACTGAATTTATGTGAAGTAGCAGCTTGTTGTGGTGTTACAGATATTTACCAGAGAGGCTTTTTGTCTGAGATCCAACTTTTTGCTCCTTTTCATCTCTGCAGTTTTCCTGTTTTTTGCTTAAAGTGAACTATAAAATTTAAAACGAGCTGATTCTGTTAAATTCAGTCTAACCTTAAACATCATGCATCATTATAAAATTATAATATCTAAATTAAAATTCAATTCAGATAAAAAAAATTTGAATAAATGAAATAGGTAAAAACAAACAAAAAAAATTCTAAACAATTTACGTACACAAACAAAAATAACCAAAGAAATGTTGTAAAATGCAACATTCCAGCAGAAAAATGACTTTTTTTTGTTTATGCAGAATATTTTTTCTACTTTTGCAAAAGGTTTCAGACCAAAACATATCATTCCATTAGAGTCTTTGATTATTTATATATTTATTTATTTTTGAGAAGAGGCTTCATTTCTTAATCACTAAATATTTGAAAAATCACCCTCAGACAGTAAATCGATGCTCGTGAGCGAACACGCTCCGCTGCAGCAACAAGTTTAAATTTCACTTTTTAATTCTTTTGGTTTAAGATTGAAAATCGGTTGAAATTTAAAGCCATAAAGTTACAGAAATAAGTCAAATTCTAAAATGTTTAAAATTTACAACTTAAAAATTTTTTTCAATTGAATTTATTCTAATTTATTTTATTATCATTTATTATTAATTAGTCAAATTATTCTAAGAGAGTTGAATGATTTAACCATCGGTCATTCAGACTAATAATAATCCTGTAACATGTAAGTAGAAGGGAGTTTTCTCTCTTACTGATCCTCTGACGGTGCTTTGCTGTGTTTCAGATGGTGTTCCTGTGTGGACTGTACCAAAGACTCCTTCAGGCGAGCAGCTGAAGAACGGCGGTCTGACTCCTCTACGGTCAGCCGAACTTTCTCCGGCCTTCCGGACAAGGAGTCTGTCCCATGGTGCTGAGGTGAGAAACAAACTGTTGTCCTGAAACAGATGCACAGTGAATCTATTTAAAGAGCAACTCACCCTCAAAACAGCTTCTTTCTGCTTATAAGCTGTATTAGTGGGTCTTTAATGCAATCTTTCAGTTTCTGGGCATTTTTGACATTTTCATGTAAACTTGTTAAATTCTACACTTTTGGTCTAAAAACATCTTAGTGCTGCTCTCTTAGGGTTGAAAGGTGGTTATTGCATTTGAATTTTGTGATTAGCTAAAAGCGGTACACGCCTACGTCAGCGGTACATGTCTACGTCACCAGCATCGTCTCTAAGACACGCCCCCGGAGTATAAAACCATCTCTCAGACAGACACACTCGCCCCGCCCGCCCGTTATCTCCAGCTTCTCACCAAAGCTGCACACTGGGATTTAGAGCAACTGGCTGAAAACTACGACAAAGAGAATAACTAATATCATTAAAATTAGGTCAAAGACTTTATTTTACCGCAGTTATTGTGTGGATGTGATTTGTGCATGTTATATTGCTATTCAGACATTTACTCAGACCCATGTCAGCAACACAATAGGAGTAGCTTTAGCATTGTGGCTAACAACAATCAATCGGTAAACTACTCTGAAAACTACGACATAGAGAATAACTAATATCATTAAAAGAATAGTTAAATCGGGGCAAAGACTTCCCTGCAGTGGTTGTGATTATGTGGATGTGATTTATAGAAGTTATATTCTCATCATGGTTGGGTTACCTCTCTGCAACACGGCAGAGTCACACTGGAGCTAATCTGAACTTGGAGAAGTGCTACATGTCAATCACAGCTCAGGACCGCCTCTTAAAGTAACACCTTCTTCAGCATTTTTTAAAAAAGCAGTTAGAAGGCAGGAAGATAATTTAGAGGGGGGGGGGGGGTGAGTTTCTCTTTAAACAGAAAAACAAACAAAAAAATCTGACTTTAGCTTCTTACTGGATGCATTTCAGGAATTATTTTTATGTTTTTATTTACAGCTTTAGAGCTGAGAGTGATGCATCTTGTGTGCAGGTCATGTTAAATGTGTTTGTTTCCTTTTAATTGAATGTAAAAACTCTGATATAAATGATCTATAGTCAAACTAGACTTAGTTTAAGTTTTAAGTCCCGCCCCCTCCATGTAAATGAATGGGACAGACATCAGATCATTTTATGATACTTTTAAAATAACTACTTATGAACATAATTCATCACTTCTCCAGAATCTGCTGGATGTGGTTTTCTGCAGTCAGTTTGATTGTGTTTGAGCAGCTTTTTCAAAAACCGAGTCGAGCCAGAAAACTTAATTAGTCCCACTGGGTCTTCATTTCAAACCTTCCAGTTCATGTATTTGCTTCTAACACAAACAACAGGTGAGAAAAATTAAAAGCATCACCTACAACAAACTTTTAATATTCCTAAAATTCATCTTAACGATGAATATTGTCGACGTTTAGCAGCTCAAGAATTAAGAAACTTGTAATTAGTTCTCATTAGGAGTAAATTATAATGTGAGATCAAAGGCATTACAAAGACTAACCCCGGATGTGGTCTGGTTCTAATCATTCTGAAGAGAGACAGAATTCTTCTGCTGAACTTAAACAATCTTAAAATACATTTAGAACAATGTTTTTATTCCTTAGACAATCTTTTCAGCCACCTGATTAAAAAAGTTTGCAGATTTTCAATAAAAATGTTGATAAATCAGCATTACAGCTGTAAAACAGTCAGATCTGTAAACAACTTCAGCTCCACTCAGAAATGTTTTCTTATTTATGAGTTTGCAGGTGTTTTTTACATCCCAAACATTTGTTGTACACGAGTGTGAATGAGACGAAGTCCTCAGTGAATGTGCTGCAATGAAACACATAAATCAGCCACAGCAATAAAACCCCTGACGGGTAACAGTGTTCATATTGTTACAACGCAGCGTTCATTAGAAAAACCTCCGAATTTATGTTGGTTGTTCATGAACATTTATCAAATTTGAGCAACTTCTCCGCTGTTACTTTTGCCTTCAAGTTGCAGCTAGAATTTCCTCGTACAGCTGAGGTTTCTTCTTCTTCTCTCATTTTTCAGGACTCAAATATCTTTAAAAGATAAACTGTGCAAAGTGAGCAAACTTTGCTTTTTTTTTGTTTCCTGCAACAAGCTAACACAAAATGCTAACAGTCATTTTCAAACCATTGTTTGCTTTGAAATACAGGCCTTTACACTATAAATCACACACATTGTTTTGACTTGCCATCACTTAGAGGATAGTCGTGTATTATGGATGTCTATTGCGTAGGTTGAGAGACCTACATGATACAGGAGGAGGGGGAGAGGGAGTGCAGACAGCATGGACAGATACATGTTAGAAGTTTTGTTTAGTTGTGAAATGCACTTTGAGATTTATTTAGTTTTTTTTGTGAAAACAATTTCCTTTTATTGCTCGTCATTTTTAAAATAACGCCTTATGAAAATATATGATAAAAATATGATACCTAATGAGTTAAAACAATGAAGCCAATTAATGTTTCTTAAGTTCTCTGTCTGGACTAAATAAAATATGAAAGGATTTAACGCAGTTTACTTAGAATAAATCTGATAGTGTTGTGATTTTTAAGATTTATTTTTGATGTCTGATATTTACATTTGATGCTCTAAAGGAGAAGCTTTCATCATCTCTGAAAGTTTTAACTGAGCTGCTGTCAAATAAGTAGGTCACACAGTATGGAGGTGGTACTGAGCTGATCCCAGGGGGTCTTCATAGATTCCTTCCTGGCTGTCTGCTGCAGACATTTCTGTCAGTGTCTGGACCGACCCGAACCGCCTGCAGAAACCCGTGACTAGTGACTCATAGTAGGAAGCTGAGTGGGCAAAGCATCAGTGTCCAGTTTGTTTTCTATAAAACTATTATAAACCTCTATGGAAAGGAAGATTTACTTCTATAAACCACATGCTGCTGTACAACAGAATAAACGTTTTTATATATTTATCTTGTTTCCATGGATACATAAAATCACAGATTTGTTCTGACATCAGAGTAGCACTTAAACCAGATTTTTATGAAGCAGATTTTTCCTCTAAGTTTCATTAAGTTGTTATAGTTTAATTTGGAGCTGATCTTATTGCAGCTATGACAGATGACATATATACTATAACATAGAACTTACGTTTGTATGTCCTTTGTTTTCAGTTCTAGTTTTTAGTAAAGTCTTCTGTTGCCTTCCAGCGTGTCTTAACACCCATTATTTGATATCGGTTGTGTCAACACCCCTTTTTCTTTTTACTTTTTATTCTTTGTTTAGGTAGCCTATTTGTTTATTGTTATATTTTTCTATTTTGTGTTATTTCATGATTCTCTATACAGCACTTTGGTCAGCTGTCATGCTGTACATTAAAGTCCTTAAAAATACCCAAATCAACTTTTTTTTGTTTGGTATTTTAGCACATTTTTATACAACTATTTATTTTATACTGTTAGTGGAGCGCCCTCTTCAGGTTAAAACGCTACACTACACTTGAATTTGAATCAGGCATTTCTATTGGCTGAGACCTTATTTTCTTTAAACGCGACGTCAGGATTCTGCTGCTGTGGAGTATAAAACAGCTCGGTCTCTGCCACAGCTCCGCTCAGTAGTGAGTGAGTTTGAACAGGAAGTTTATACGGCCGTTATCAGAGTTCATTTTAGTGTTTGTGATCGTGTGAAAACATGTTTTTAGCACATTACTGAACGGTTTTCTCTTCATGCTGAGATACTTTGATTTATACCTTGGACACCTTTCTGAAACATGTTTTTGCTGCGGACAATAATATGCAGCCGCGCGCGTGTAGCCGCACTGAGGCTAATCCAAATTTAGCTTTTACTTTGATCAACAACAATATACCACTAAGACATGCGCCTCATTCATGATATGTCCTCTTTAAATGTTGGTGCCTTCCTGATTGATTAGATGGCAAACAGGGTCCAGACATGAACGTGAACTTGTTGTCAGATGAATGTTGTGACTGTTTTGTTTTCATGTGCAAAATGTGCAACAAACTAAATATGTACAAAACAAGCATTTTATAAAGGAAAATATCAGGATATTTACAAAAAAGACAAGCAAATCTTCTAGTTTATATAATAATAATTGTTGCATGTTCTATAACTAATATGTTCATTATTTGAAAAATAATACAAAATGTGGATGCAGAGATTAGAACCATCACAGTTATTCATTAGCTTTTTGTCGAAATCACAAGAATCAAATTGATCCTCAGTTATTATTCATTTATTCAGAGTTTGAGGAACAATTCTTCAGTTCTAAATAAGACAAAGATTAATGTTTTATAAATCATCTCTTTAGGTTAGTGTAATTATCAGAAGCTTGTCAGATCTCTGTAATGAGGTGACACTCGTCTCACCACAAAATAAATGGAGTTTTATTCTCACTGTGGGTTGGAAATCAGCTTTCTGTCTAAGCGCCACGAGGGACATAAAATCTGCCCCCACACAAGTTTAATATAGTGTCAAAGAATATTTTTAGCACTTTGAATTGGCACAAAAAAGAAAAAAAACAACAATCAGTTAATTAGAGAAGCTGTTCAGAATAGATTTTATATAATTAAAAGTAGAAAGGTGGAGAATTCATCATTTTAAATATGTTTTATATCATAAATATCTGAAAGTCTCATAGAAAACGCTGAGATTAGTTCATTCTTCAGTATTTGATTATTAAAAATAACAGATGGCTTCGTGTTAAACCCTTTAATTCATGTTTAATAAATAAATAAATAAAGTTTATCTTGATATACGAATCTTGTTCCAGCTGCTGCTAAAAGACATGAAGCACTGGACAGATTTTAATAAAACTCACAGTAAGTAACCACCTCATGCACATCTATAACCAATTAACTTTTGGAGTGTGCCTCATTCAAGATGGCTGCCAAGCAGCTAATTGGTTGTAACTCAGTTTTTAGCGTCTCCAGATGTTAATTTATCTGCACGATCTCTGTTTCAAACCTGCTCGTCAAGTCGGTCGTTAAGCTTTGACTTAATTCTGCCTGTTAAATAAATACCTCCTAAACCAGGACGGTTTTTAATAAAAACTCTTAGTAAGTAAACACTGGATTAACTAACGTCTATAACTCATTAACTTTTTAGGTCAGGCCAATTCAAGATGGCTGCCACAGCCATTTGTCCTTGGAAAACAAAAATTGCTACGACTCTGTCAGTTTGTGAGAAATTGAGATTAAATTTGTAGTTAAGTTATCCCGTCACCTACACCAGGCACTAAACATTGACATTAACTTTTGGAGTGAACCCTGTTAGCAACATGTCTCATAAATCATTGGATGGATTTAAATGGAAATTATAACGATAATATTTGATGCACATTTTCAACTGATTAATGTTAAAATTAGGATGGCGGCCAAAGAAAATCCTTAAAGTAAAACCACAGGAAGCAAAACAAACAAAAAAAAGACAAAGTTTTATATTATGCTGATGACTAATATTTCTGTTCAGCCAGTTGATTTAAACAATTTTTTTTAACATCAGTGTTGATAGTACATAAATTTGACACAGATATATGAATAATATGAAATATCATAGCAATAGAGTTCAGGTGGGAGTTCAGTGACTTACCTGCAGTTCTGCAGCTTGACCCAGTTTTCATTGATGCTTTGGAAGATTTTCAATGAGCTGCTTGAAGAAAGAGGTCGTGAAGAAGGACATTATTATGTTTAATCAGGAATGTTGATTTGAAAGCAAAGGATCTTGTCTGTATTCATGAGCTTGTTCCAGAAAGTTTCCCTCGTGATAAATTTGACAGTTTTAAGGAAACGAAGGACAAATTCTGGACACAAGCGGAGACTTCTGAAGGGGAAGAAAACCTTGAAAACAAGAAGTGTTGCGTCCAACATTAACAAACGTTTTATTAAAAAAAACATCTTCATTTCATCGTCAGTGGTCAGATGTTTTATCTGATGTGAAACAAAGTGAGAAAAAAATGCTTCTGTTGATTTTTCATCATGATGATGAGACACATAATATCAATGTGTAAAGTTAAAACTAATAATTCAATGTTCTGGTCCTGAAGGTCCATCCTTCATGTTTTAGATGTTTCTCTGCTCCAACACGCCTGATTTGAATAAATACATATTTCCCAGGCTTCTGTAGAACCTGCGAACTGAAACATGTAACACGACCTTTGAACTGGGTGTGTGGAGCAGAGGAACCTGCAGCATGGTGGCACTTGAGGACCAGGACGAGACACCGCTGTGTCTGACACAAGAAGACGATGGATTTGGAGAAATGACAAGTTTGCCATCTTGTGGCTGTGAGACATGATACAGATGGAGTATAATCATTTGAACATGGAAGCACCTCAATTTTTCACTACATCTTAAAATAATAAAAAATCTCTTTAAGTCATTTATTCATCCTCTGCTCATCGTATAATGAAAAGCATTAAAACTTTGGGTTTTAGATCTTTGCTGCTTGTCAATGAAGCATTTACCTGAAGCATATGTATGTATATATATATATATATATATATACATACATATATATATATATATATATATATATATATATATATATATGCTGCTTGCAGAGATTTATGCGTTTGCAGCAGCTTGAGGTAAATTTAAATTTGCGCATTAATTTTTTTGTCCAGCAGGGGGCAGAAAACTCCTCCTGTAAATTTAATGGATCTTAGTGTGACTCAGTTCAGCTGATGAATAATAAAGAAGTTGCAGTGGCATAAAAAGATACGTGTGTATTCAACATGCAAAATTTAATGATTTAATTCACAATGTTTAGATGCATCTGTTTTCTAAATTTGATCAGGACTAAAATAATAATCTGTGTTTTATTAACTTGAATTCTGTTATAGTTGCAGAGTTTTTTGTCCAGAGCCGAGACGATTTGAAGCCGTGACTCACTCTGCTCTTTGATCCAGTTTTTATTGAACCTCTAGCTTTAGTTTCCAAGATTAAATCCGACACCTTCCCGTTTGAAACTTTCCCGAACTTCTCTCTCCACAGAGTCCCAATATAGACCCAGAACTATTGTCACTCTTTAAATCATTAAAATGCTGCTCTGAAAATCTGCAAACTGGTGATTATTTCCTCTGTGTCTTGAATAATAAAATGTGAGGTTTGTAAAGGGATTTAAATATTAATTACTATTAAATCTAGGCTTGTTTAATAAGTTATTTAATTTTAGGAAATTAAACTTTTACACAACAAGAACTGTTATAAAATCTTTTCAGATCTAGAGATTATTCTTAAATAATAAGCCAATTCAGTAACGTTGGTATTAATTAATGATGTCTCATTCTGTTCCCTGTCAGAGACACCAGGTGTGTGGTTATCATCATGACCTGAGCCACTGGCGGTTACTATGGTGACCTTATTAAGCCATTGTTGGTTGCTATGGTGACCTTAATGGGCCACAGCTACAACATTTGTGATGTTGTTCCTTTGTAATTTCCTATACTAGTCTAACATTAGTGTTCTGGGTTATAATTTGGATGTTTTTGTCATCCTTTAACATTTCTACAGAAATCTAGAACTGTTACAACGTGGTTTTGAGACAAAACTTTAACTGTGAATAAAGAGATGAGAGTTCTTAGAATCACATAATATCAAAAATGCAACTGAGTCACATAAATTATTTTCTATTAAGTCGATGCCAACAAAATGTTTCAAAGGAGGAAAATATCGTTTTAATCCTTTTATACTGGTTATGTAACAAATAGCTGCTACTTGGCTATATGGCTGTATGTGAAAAGAAGTTTTTAGTGAGAAAAATGGAATCTGGATAAATATCAAAACATCAAAAGGTCCCAAAAATTTTCATTAAACAAAGCAAAAAGAAAATGATGATGCTAATAATTAGGGATGCACCGATACTGACATCAGGTATCGAGTCCGATAACATTCGGATGTACTTGTATTGGTTAGTTAACCGATACCATGAACTGATACTTAACATGAGAAAATGTCTGTTTTTTTACATAAAATTATAGTTTTGTGTTCATTTTTATTAAAATTCTATTTTCTTATCTCGTTCACCATCATTTGTTCTGAGAAGAAAATAAAACCTGTCTTCCAATTTATTGCATTTTTTGTATAATAGAAGTCTCGGCAAGTACTCAGATCCGAGTATCAGTATCATAATGGTTTGAAAAAAAGTGTTATTGTTGCATCTCTATTATTAATAAAAGTTATTGATCTGAATTAGTAAAATGTTCTAAGCTCTGAGTAGCAAGTGTAAAGGTGTGATTGGCTGTTGTTCACATCTGGGAACATCTGGGATGTCATCTGGCTTCGACCTCAAGTGAGCAAATTGAATCTTTTTCGTATTTCAAAAAGCACAAGTTCTGAGTAACAATCTGAACTTCCTGTTCAGTCATGGCTGATCTGATCTGAGCAGCAACATGGAAAATAAAACTGTTGATGTTTTGAGCAACATTATACTGCTGTTCAGGATACTCTTAATATTTTAGCACGTTTGTTTCAGTTACGCTTCAGCTGCAGATGAAGGTTGAGTTCAGGTATCTAAATCTAACACGAGGGAAATCCTCATGTTTAAATAAAATGACAGCAGATACGTAAGTCAAATGTTTGGACACACCTTGTCTGATGGTTCCAGATACATTTATTTTTTACTTCAAGGTTTTTTATCTACAGTATTAAACTCGTTTTGTAACATTTAGGTTAGTTCATGAGTCTTTCTGCTCCTCTACAGTCTCTAAAGGTTTACCTCTGTATAAAATAATTGCATCACATTGTTTAAAGAGACAGAATACTGTGTTTTTATGTTCAGTGGCCTAAAATTATAACACAAGTGCTCCACTGCTGCTTAAACAGGCCTTTTGTTGACTCACCTCAAGCATGAAGTGTACAGTTGATTTAATCTGTGTCAGCGTGTGTGTGTGTGTGTGTGTGTGTGTTAATTCACCATGTCTGCACCGGCTGTATTTTACATCCTCTCCTGAAATGTTGCACAGATGAATCTGCACATGTAACGTGCAAAAGCCTCAAATTCACCATTTTATTCCTGATGAACTGGTTTAATTCTGTTCCTTTTGATTTTTAAAATGCAAAAACAAAGCAACAAAAAACTGTCCAGTCTTTTTAACAACCTCCCGTGGATCGTTGTGTTCCGATATCTCGCTCTCAGGAAGTTTGACTAATTGACAGATAATTGGGCACATAGTTCGACTAGAAACAAAAACAACTTTTATGGAAATTTGGCAGTGAAAATATTTAGCTGATATAGGAAGAGAGGTCAAAGGTTAAACAGGTTCACAGGATATTAAAATATCATACAAAATATGGAAACGCCACAAAAACGTGATTAAATCTAAACGTCTGAAAACTGTTTGCTGGTGAAATGAAAAACAAAAAACATTAATTTTAATAATAAGTTGAATATTGTAACTCGATTAAAATTAACTTAATGAAAAAATCCACTTTGTAGCAGCTGTGATTCATTTTTTAATTAAAATGTTGAAAAATGAAACTAATTTAAATTCTGTTGATTCACAGAATGAGTGTAATTTCTATCTACATTGAAACAAATAGGCACATATCAGTTAATATTCTCACATATTTAGTCTCGGAGATAAAAACAACTGTTTATTGATTTATTGGGTCGTCGTGTGTTTTTAGAATGACGTGAATAAAACACACAAATTAGGAACCAACATCGAACCTTGTTGTACTCCATATTAAATTTCCATGGACAAACTTCTCATTCTGTTTCTCATTGAACAGTTTTTCTTCATCTCTACAATTTAAATAGTAAGAAAATGTCTGAAACCTTTTGAAAATCTGTAGTTTGTTTCTAACTCTGTTGTTGAGAAATTCAAGTAATGCAAAACATGCAAAATCTCAAATTTCAAACCGGTTATTATGTAACTTTTTTTTTTTTTTTGTTAAAACCCCTTGAAAGCAACATGATTTAATAAAAAATTACATTTTTTAAAGGTTAAATCTGTGAAATACTGCATAGATAAACAGTTCAGTACATGACCCATTAGAACTGATTATCATCTGTGGAGCATAAAATCGTGATTTTCAGATAAACAACATGCAGAATGAGGTAATTTTACAGAATTATTCTGATTTTTAAACTGGACTTATAAAATTCTTTTTATTCCATCATAAAGTGTTTTAATATTTCAGTGTTCTTATAGTCCAGTCTGAAACTGTACCAACAATTATAATAATATTTAGACGGAGGTAAATCTTTACCCTGAAAACACCTTTCAATACAGACCGGAGATAGAAAGGAGCGTGGGAAGGGAACTGCTGAGTCAGCAGAACCCTGTGGTTCAGAGTGAGCCGAGCCCGAGGGCCAAGCTTTCGATTTACCGGTCGATGTACAATCCAACCCCTCCACCCGTGGTCGTAAGCGCTTTAAGTGACTGAAAGAATAACCTGCTGAAATGAGTTTCCTCTGCAGGTTCCAGGTTCAGAGCAGATATAAGGTGGTTCTGGTAGCTGGTTTGAATCCCTCCAGGCGCTGTGCTTATCTGTTAATCAACCTTAAAGTTCATATGTACTAAACTGATCAAGACTTTACTACCATCTAATCAATTCAAGTCTAAGTTTGTGATTCTCAGTGAAAATATAAGTAAATGACAGAAGAAGACAGTTCATGAAGCCTCTTAAAGATGAACCCTGTTTGGACGCTCTGGAGCCTGAGAAGACACAAAGACATGATGAAGCAGAATAGTTGATTCATAAATAAGAAGACGAGTGTGAGAGTGGAGGGAGGATGAATCAGATTGGAGTCAGTAAGACTGGAAGTTTTATAAAGATGAAAAGAAACACGAGAGAACAGGAAACAACCAGCTTCATGTTCCTGAACGATAACAAGGAGAAGCAGAGGAAACAGGAAATTTCACTTCCTTTTTTCATCTTTTCCTTGAACTTTTAAAAAGCACTTAAGCACAATTGCAGAAAAATACTCTAAAGTCTAGCAAAGGATTGTTTCTTCTGCTGACTGAGATAATTAATGAATCACAGAAGCTCGACATTTCAGAGAAATATTTAAAAACCTTCCTAAACAAATACAGACATCTAATCTGTACTTCATGTTGGAAGCTGCAGAGGAAAAGACTTCGATGCAGGAAAGTAGGTGACAGGAGAGCCGAGGATGAGGAGGGCGTAGGAGTGAAACAGCATCATCTAGAACGTCACTGGGACTTTCCCTCTGCTTCTTTCTCTCCTCTCTGGTTTTCAGAGTGGGCGCTCACACGGCAGTCAGCGCTGCTCCACATCAGATCGTTCAGATAAGGAATACAACACCTTCTAAACTTTTTAAAGATCCAGTTTTCTGTGAGAAAATCTTGACCTGGATTTGGAGTCCTGCACAGAGACGTTCCTCTTCGTGGAGCTCGTCCCTCCTTCCTGTTGGATTTTACTCTCGGTGGTGTTCAGCCACTCTTTTCCTTCTTTTCCCTCTTATTGGAGATGAGATCCAGTTTCATGCAGGTCAAGCCTGTAGCTTCACAGCAGTGCAGTGTGAGTGTTTAATAGCTGTTTGAGCTCATGCATCTGTGTCTTTGTATCGGTTTTAGACGGTGGAGCTGGTGAATCCAGCCTCTGGGCTGCAAATGTTAAAGATCTGAAATGGAAAATGCCGTTTTTGACTAACATTGAACTCTGATGTTCATAAATTATGGAACAAACGAGCCGCTGGGGTTCGATGTAGAGATAAACACTTGCATTTTACGAGATGTTTAAAGTTATTCTGGGAAAAGAAGGACTTCACTGTTAATTAAACTAAATAAATGGTTGAAATGTATTCTGACAAATCTTTACTAGATGAGTAATAATCTGTTATATTAATGATTGAAATAGTTAGACGATGACAGAATTCAGTTTTTGTACTTGGTTATCGTTTATACTTTATACCTATATTTCATTATCCTATTTATGAGTAAACTGTATATGTTGACAAAATATAAAATACAGTCAGAAGTTCACTTTATTAATCTTTTTATTAACTAGACTGTGTATAGATTGATGGATGGATATATGCTCCCTTAGTGGCAGGATGTTAAGCCCCGCCCCCTTTAACTAAACAACTGGGACATTTATTTCAGGTTGATTCTTTCTAGTTATTTGATGCTTAACAAACCTCATGACTGTGTGCAGGTGAGTGGGCGGGGCTTTCAGCTCCATGTCTCTACGTATTGACTCTGGTTCTAAGGATACAACATGGCAGCGCGACTGATTGTTTCTGTGAGAAAAATGTCTTTGAATACATCAAACCTGTGACAGCATTAGCCATCTGTGAAGGCCGGCGTTTATCTTCCTGACAGGATAAATTAAGGTCAAAATACACGAGGCGTAAAACCTGAAAATGTTCCTTTTCTCCTTCATAGGGACGTTAATTTAAACCAACATTATTTTAAACATGTTATGAGCTTCAGTCAAACCACTCTGAGAGGTCTTGGCTTAGACTCTCTGACCACTTCAGCTGTAATTTGCTGTTTCTGTCAGGAGCCTTTTTAATTAGTTAGAACCACTGAAGTCATAACAGACCTCCCCCACCTTGTAATCCCCCCTTTCACTTCTATATATATCACTCTGCTGCAGCTCCAGGATGTGTGTGTTGGAGCGTCCCATCCCGTGTGTGCATGTGTCTTTTTGCACATGATGTTTTGGTGCAGAGTGCATTCCGTGTGTGCATGTTTGAGTGGATTTGTGGAGGTGCTGGCATGCATGAGCCGAATAAAATATTCAGGTGACGGTCAGATGTTCTGGAAATGTCTCTTGGTTTCTGCTCACACATGCAAGTTGCTGTAAGTTTCAGGAAAGATTTCCTGTTTTTTTTTTTTTTTTGCAGCAGTTTGATAAAAATGAAACGGAGCAGAAGTTGTACTTGGGACACATGTTTGCACAGATAGAAGCAGAAGATGCAGCCCACAGGCTCAGGAGCACTTTGTGCATTATACATCAACCTCTTTTTCCCCTTCCTGCCTAAAATTGCTGCAAGAAAAATCAAAGGAATCAGTTTTTGCTTTAACCTCAACTGGATCTGATTCCAGCAGAATGATTTTAAACAGATGAAAAAAACTTGTCTGCTTTGATTAATACAAGCAGTATTAGTGAAGGCCGAAACTTAGATTAAAATACGTCTCGAGACTGAAAGCGCTGCGAGTCCTCGTCGCTAAATAAAATACTGAATGTGTTGATGATATAACTGAACAGGTATGAAAGGTCTGCAGGTGAAAGACAGCAAATACCTGGATGTAATTTATCATTTTCAGTGTTTTTGGTCATTTGTTGGTCAAACTACACGACCTTTTCTTCACAGCTGTATAAAAACCTTCATTCTTTCTGTGGCCTTTTCCCACTTGCAGGTGTGAGATTCAGCAGCCTCGTGTCTGCGTTTAATGTCTCTTTAATTGAAAATCTAACATCAAAGAAAGCAGAGAATCAGATCAGTAAAGAAAACATTTAGTTTTGCATCATCTGGAGCTGTTATCTACAGACACGTCTGTAACGTTTTGTCATGAACGGTGTATGAATAATTGAGTTGCTGCCAACATGTTTTCAGGTCAGAGTGAACATTTGTGCCAGATGTCATGAAATTCCCTGCAGGTTTTCCCTAAAACAGGACGCCTCCGGCTGAAGTTGTCACAGACGTAGATGCATTAAAAGCAAAAAAAGAGTTTTTACCTCATCAGGCTGCTGTTCACTTGTTTCTTTATAGAAAAGCCTTAAAAAAAATTCCTATTGTTCTTTTTTCATTGCATGATGATTTTTTTTAATTACTGTACACATAAAAAGTTTGTTTTAGAAACTCTGTTGAACGTCCAATCAGATTGACAACCTGGTATGTGCTTCTGATTCTCGCAGCACCATCCAGGACTAGAGGACATCAGTCCCAGTGAGGAGGTAACGGACACGGAGGACAACGAGGAGGAGGATCTGGGCGTCCTTGATGACCAGCGGAGCATCATTCTCCACCTTCTGTCCCAACTCAAACTGGGGATGGACTTGACACGGGTGAGACGCTGCAGTGTTTTACAATCCATGTCCTGGGACCTGCTGATCTACATGTTTTAGATATTTCAGTTCATGACTGATACCAGGAAGACATCTACAACCCATGTGACACTGACTCCTGAGGACATTTTTTGTCTTTTTTACAGGTGGTATTGCCCACATTCATCCTGGAGAAGCGCTCGCTGCTGGAGATGTACGCCAACTTCATGGCCCACCCTGACATGTTTCTTTCGATCACAGCTGGAGCAACAGCTGAGGACCGAATTGTCCGGTTCGTGGAGTATTACCTGACCGCTTTTCACGAGGGGCGGAAAGGCGCCGTGGCCAAGAAGCCCTACAACCCTGTTCTAGGAGAGACCTTCCACTGTTCATGGGAAGTACCTCGAGATAAAGTCAAACCTCTGGTCTGGTCGAGCCAGGTGACACCAGGGATAAGCTCCAACATTGCGCAGCAATGTGACGACACAGCTGGAGGCTGCTACAGAGTCCGATTTGTGGCAGAGCAGGTGTCTCATCATCCTCCAGTGTCCGGGTTTTACTGCGAGTGTCGGGAGCGGAGGATGTGTGTCAACGCACACGTGTGGACCAAGAGCAAGTTCATGGGCATGTCTATAGGAGTATCCATGGTGGGAGAAGGTGAGTCAGTTCACCTTACAGTACGTAACATGTTAAAAGTCTCAGATTCCACCAAATTCTGTCAAGTCAAAGTCCATTTGTGCCATTTTTTCATCACAGCAGAGTGAAACAGTTTTGAAGCTATAAAACAGGAAGTGATGTCATGACCAAAAGTTTTTACTCACATTAGGGTCATTGCACAACTTAAATCCAAATTAAAATTTACATCCTGCTATTAAACGAAATGATCAGAATTTTTCTACAAAATTTAAAGAAGACAGAATAAAAAGTGTCAAAAAAAATCTGAAAACCGTGTTTATCTGAAGCGTCATGGCGATCCCAAACTGAAAAGTTCAGATTTATTAGTCTCGAGGCATCTGATGGATAAAAACCTGTCAGTAAGAAGCTAAAGCACCTGAACGCACAAATAAACTGCAGTAATATTTAAAGTATTTGTAAAAGTCTGATAGTTGAGACGAGAGTGAGTTTCTGAAAGGAAAACGTTCTTAAAACATTCAGCTGTTTTCTGTAACATAAAGTTTCTTCCTTGATGTTTAAAGCTGATCATGCAGCATAACACGACACCATGTACAGATGAGTCACCAGCAGCTGAGGTACAGGAAGTCCTCCAGCCGTAACATGAACTGATTCCTTTAACCCACCTGTTGTGACGCAGCAGCTCATCGTCATGGAGGAAAGAACACGATGACGTTCATCTCAGAATGTCGATTACTGGGATTTTCCTTCAGCAGCTGCTGTCTTGATGGCATGTGATGTTTTTTCTGAAAGGCATTTTCTAACAGCTTATAATATAAAGGCTTTATTAGGTATAAAAAGATCAAAATGTTTATAGGGAAAAAACCGCCTTGTTTCATCTTCTATCTTTAAATGATAAATTAACTTTTTCCATTTCATTAACAGCAGTGATAATGATTAACTGATTCAGACACTAATCTGCAGGATGCCAGATGTATTTAGTCACCTGGTTTCAGATAAACAGTATTTTGCCCAAAGGACATTTTAGAAGTTATAAAGAGTCTTTGCAACCCAAAAACACTCAGTCACAACTTCTACAAATTCTAATTAATTATGATTAAAAACTCTAATTAGAAAGTTTAAATCCACAGCTCGTCTAACAAGTGTTGGACTTTTACTGGATGCAAACTAATAATATTCAACAGATGTTCAGACTTTAAAGCAGTACTAAATAACTTCTCTGCAGCCGAGTCTCAAACAGCCATTGCTGGAACTGGTGTTCTGCAGAAATATGCTACATGTTAAGATGTGCTACCGATTCCTTCTGCACGTGCCATTCCACAGTCTTGACTTCAATGAACAGATTTATTTTTGTTTCTATTCTGTGTAAGGTAGTCTGATACATGGTAGTGAGACCTTGAGGAGAGAGAGCAGTGGACTATTTAGAGATTTAACAAAGAGACAGAAACATAATAAACTATTACAACTGGTGTTACCTGGACATGCAGAGACAAATGGAACTAGTTAAATGAGGTAAGTTCGGTTCAGAGTTTATTTTAATGAACTAATGCATTAAGATTGTCTTTATAGAACATTCTATAAAGAAACATACTTTTTATCTCACAGCCTGTAAATAGTTTTAGAGTTGTGTGAAGGATTTATGTACATTAATGTGGACATTTTAATAACCGTTTTGAAATTTAGTGATTTTCAGTTTGTTTTTATGTAAATACAAAAACAATTTAAAATAATAGCTCATCATTTTACAAATATATGAAAGAGATCTTTTATAAAGAAAATCCTAAAGCCTCATGAGTCGACTCCTGCTCACATGCAGCCTACAATTTTTTTCTGCCACACAAATGATCTATTATAAACATGTGATGATGATGTAAGAACTTGTTTTAGTGATGAAATAAATCCAGTGTGCTGCTGAGTCACATGCTGAGAGGGATGTTTTAAAAACGCCTCAGAACAATAAACCCAAACTGTAGCATCAGGTGCAGGTCTCAGATCAGCTCCTGCAGCAGAAACTTCTGATCTCCTAAGTGTATTTATTGCTCATTGAAGTCAAAATTTGAGATGTGCACGATTTATATTTAAAAAAAGGAAGTAATTTTTTAGGAAATTAATTTACAACCTTTGAGTTCTAATGAAATAGTTTTTATCCTGGACTTGTTCTCCTTGTTTCAGGAGTTCTGTGTCTCCTGGAGCACGATGAGGAGTACGTCTTCACGCTGCCCTGCGCCTACGCCCGCTCCATTCTCACCGTTCCCTGGGTCGAGCTGGGCGGTAAAGTCTCCATCAACTGCGTGAAGAGTGGTTACTCTGCCACGGTGACCTTTCACACGAAGCCTTTCTACGGAGGGAAGGTGCACAGGTGAGCGTTTCCATTCTCTCTGCAGCTGATTCTTAGCTTTCATAAATACTTTGAACACTGAGGCAGAGGATTCCTTTGAGGTTCCACTCAGCAGCAGCTGCATGAACAGTCACATCTGTTCTTCTCCATTCTGGAAATGTTAAAGGCTTTTATAATTTCACTTGATGTTTGGAGGTAATGGTGTTTTTCTTTAATACTGTAGGTCATCTTGACACTTATTTTGAAAATTTTACTGTAAGTTTTATTGTTGCCAAAATAAGGAAAATATTTTACATGATTCAGTTTTAAAGTTTAATCAGTGAATTAATAAATAAAAATGTGACGGCTGCAGGTAATTAGCACAATAGCTGTGCAGGAAGGTTTGTTTCCTCCCACATGCATGTTAGGTGAACGTAACCCTGCTGAGTCAAACAAAAATCACTTTGTAAATGTTTTTAGTAGAATTTACAACATCTTCAGTTCATTCTGCAAAAAAATCTGAACTTATTTTATACATTCTGTAGTGTTTTTTTTTTCTATTAAGTAGCATTTAATTCTAAATATTACCCTGGATTACCTTGATCTGAATTGATGCTGTAATTAAAAGATAAGGATTAAAATTATGATAATGTGAGTCATGCTGAGCTATTAGCTTCACGTTATCATAATGAGCTACAAGTTGTAAAATAAAGGGAAACGTATCAGGTATTTGACAGTGAGTATATGAGACAAAGTTATTTATGACAAACAGCTTATGTCTGTAGATATAATTTAAAATTAGTTTGTTTGACAGATTCATGAACTTCTCCTTTAATGATTCATATTTAAATGACTTAAACTCAAAAGTCAGCTGAACAACCTGAAGAAATGACTCAAGACTTTTGCACAGAACTTTATTACACAGAGAAATGAGTCACGTTTTATGGCTGCAGTAGATCCTTTAGTGATCTGAAGTTTGTTTTCACGTCTGATTTAAACTGCAGAGTGACGGCGGAGGTCAAACACAACCCCACCAACACCATCGTGTGCAAGGCGCAGGGCGAGTGGAACGGCACGCTGGAGTTCACCTACAGCAGCGGTGAAACCAAAGTGATGGACACGGCCAAACTTCCTGTCATCAGGAAGAAGCTGCGACCCCTGGAGAAACAGGGCAGGACAGAGTCCAGGTGATAAAAACATGGCCGACGAGTTCTGTTAGACACAGATCCTCATGGTCAGAGTTCATAAATGTTTCTGGTTCATAGGCGGTTATGGCAACATGTGACGAAGTCTCTGAAGGAGGGGAGCATGGACGAGGCCACGGAGCACAAACACAGACTAGAGGAGAGTCAAAGAGTGGAGGAGCGACAGAGAGCTGCTGCTAACAAGCCCTGGAAAGCCAAATACTTCACTAAAGAGGTAAAACTACTTCATCTGGTTCAAAATACCATTAAACTGTTCAGAACACTGTGGTCTGATCCAGTCAGAGTCCTGCAGAACCCCAATCAGAACAGGCGAGTCGGGTTTAGTTCTGTTTCTGGTTTTTTTTTTTTTTAAATCTCATGTGTGACGATTACTGCAGTTTAAAACAAACGGCTCGACTCAGGCTCTCCGTCCCCGCCCCCCCAAAAAACATGGCAGCACAGTACAAGTCCTTCGTGTCTGTAATTAAGTCTTATTGGCCATTTCTCAATAAGTACTGTTCCAATTCTAAATACACATCAAGTACAGTTAATGTTCTTGCTCCGCCTATTTTATAGAAGATGCACTAATGCATCCGTCTGCGTACTTCGGCTCGCGAGGTATCCCATAATGCACTGTGTCAAGAACAATGTTGTGTAACATTTCCTTCACTTGTAAACTAAGAAGACATTTGTTTGCATATATCATGTCAGTTTTTTAACCACAGCATAAAGCAACATTTGTTGCCATGACAACATGGTGTGTTCTGTTTTGTAATCGGTAGTATGGACTTTCTAAGGTACTTGCGTGTTGAGAAACGGCCATAAAAACAAAACTGTAAAAGCTGTTTTTTTTCCTGCTGTACAGGGAGATGGATGGACATACAACAGCCCGCTGTGGAAGTCAACCTGACGTCAGAACCTCCTGTTCTCACAAACAGACTCCAAACTGAAGTTAGAACTTGAACTAGCATCTTCAGATTAACTGAGCAACACGATGGAGAAACAAGCAGCAAACAAAAGGTGCCAAAGGATCTCCATCACTAGAGATGTGAAGAGTCACGGGACAGATGATAATTTTTATAGTAAACCTGGTAGAATTTCTATTTTCCACTTTGCTAAGGCCTTCTTCTTCTTTCTGTTCACAACATTTGGCACATTGTCAGTGTTTGGCTTCAAGCTTCTGAATGAATCAAGTCTTCTGTAACACATACTGTAGCACTTTTATCATAGAGATAAAACTATTTTTTACCTTAAAAGTGACTTTTACTAACCCGAGTGATCTCAGAGACTTACAGAAAATAAAACCTGAATAAATTAATACATTATATCATATTACAGTGAGGAAGATCCTGATTGTTGTATCCTGTCTGAATGTGTTCCTGTTCCAAACTGTATTACGTTATATTCACTGTGATGTTTCACATGTTCTGCCAAACAGATGATTCCATTACTACCTCTCATTTAGCTGAGACACCGTCTTTCCAAAGAGCGACTGGTGGGTTTGTAGCTGGAACCCTGAGATGATGCAGCTTCCAGCACTTAATGCTCCTCTTCAGGTGATTAATATGGATGAGACAATCTGCAGAAACAACTGAGGGGATCATCCATAACAATCACGTCAGCTTGTTGGAGAGATGATGGACTAATTCTGGTTCACAGCTGACAAACCAAGTGGCCAATTTCCAAATTTTTCTAATGAAACATTACAGTATCAAGTTAATTTTTCTCACATCAATACCTCCTGCACCCATTTTGATTGACAGGTTTTCTTACTGTGACACCCAAACACACTGTAAATAAAAAAAGTGTACATTAAAGATTGTATATTGTTTTTAAATCCTTATTTTTCTTGATTTTTTTTTGATGACTGAATCATAATCAGCATAACAGCTGGAATTTACCATCATTATAGGTTAAAGCTATAGTGCATAACTTCTGTCACCCCCTAGCGGAATTTTGCGTTATTACAACAATGATGCTGGCGCTTCCATATGACGTACGCCCACCGAACTCCAGGCCTCCAGAGCAACAATTCTGCACATTTTAGATGTTCCCCTGCTTCAACACACCTGATTCAAATCTGCAACCTCTCAGCAGGTCCTGCAGAAGCCTGTTAACGACCTGTTCATCTGCAGCAGGTGTGTTGAAGCTGGGGAACATCTAAAATGTGCAGGATTGTAGCTCTCGAGGCCTGGAGTTCGCCACCCCTGCGTAGCAGTTTAAGGAAAACATTCCTTTATAAATGGTCATGTACTGGACTGAAAAAAACCAGCTAAAGAGCAATTTATCAAGTTAACTTTGAGAAATTTTCACTGTCTGGAGAACAATTATCAGGAATAAGTGGATGACTCCAGACTTTTGCACGGTACTCTAACGAGGGTCAAAGATTTACAAAAATAAAAGGATGAAAACACACCGAGCTTCTATCCTACAAAAACTTGAGATTGCAATTTTAAAGCTTTAAAGCAGTACTAAATAACTTTTCCACAGCCGTGTCTTAAGCCAAACGCACACCTAGACATATTGACACGCGGCAAAAGATGCAACATCATTATTTTCTATGAGAGCGCCCTCACCAAAAAACGCCTTGATGCGCGGCAACGCTTCACCCCGCGCATCGACTAGAATCTGTTAAATTCAGACGCGGCGCCGCGACTGGAGAAGTCCCTGTAGTTTCTTCTTCTACGCTTCTTAAAGCGGACGTCTCCTACATCTCCTACCTTAACCACTTAGCGGCGCTATTTGAATGTAAAAAAAAACTCAATGATGGACGAGGAGTGTCTAATCACTGAAGTACCCAGAGCTCTACGACCCCCAAGCTCCTCATTATAAGGACAATGTCCGTAAAGAATTAGCCTGGAGGGCAATTTCAACTGAAACTGAATGTTCTGGTAAGCTAGCAGACAATTTTCGTTCATATTCATTAGATCATCTTGGTTATATCTAATAATTCAAACCTAATAATAATGCAAACCTAATACCACCAAAATAATTAGCACTAAAATTGAAAATGACACCCGGCTTAGCGGCGATCTAGTGTAATTTGACGCTCGCCATTATCGTGCGTCAGAAAACGCGGCGCCGGGCGTTCCGTTTAGGTGTGCGTTGGGCTTTAGACGGCCGTTGCTGGAACCGGTGTTCTGTTGAAATATGCTACCTGCTGAGATGTGCTACAGATTCCTTCTGCACATGTGCCGTTCCACAGTCTTTACTTCAAGAAACAGATTCATCGTTTACTTTTATTTCTATATTTTTCCATAACTACATTTTATCAAATAAATTCTTCCAGGACAGAAACACTAAATATGTTATTTTTACTGTCTTTGCATTGTCAAATGTTTGGACATACCCAGAGGAGAGGGACCCAACAATGGCTGATAAGGACCCAGAGGGATTTTATATAGAAAATATCTGGGAAGGATCATAAAAATATGCTTAAATAACTAACAGGGAACACTTGCCATAAACAAGAATACTGTATAAACTTCTAATAACATCTCATTTTGAAATAAGTTGCCATTTCGTACTATTGCAGCATAAATCAACAGAACACCACTTCCTGCAGCGACCCGAATTACTGAAGTTATTTAGTCTATTGTAAAACCATCGGAGACGCACAGCGTGTCAAATATGAAGCTGAACATGTTTTTTGATGAGTATCCACATACACAAGTTTCATAACTGTAGATTAAAGTCTTATGGTGCGTTCACACCGGCCCAACCATCAACTTCATAAGCGGCAAGTTTATATGTAAAGTCTATGGTGGACAGACGTCAACGGCTCTGCAGCGCTTTGTGAGCATTATGAGCGGCAACTTTTCAAGCTTTTCAGGCGTTGAAGCTTGAAAAGCTAGAAAAGCTCAAAGTTCAGCTAGCTGAACTTTTGACGTTGATAATGCTCTTGAAGCGGCATGTCAACCAATCAGAGCGTCTCATCGTAGTGACGTAAGACGTCACAGCATGTAGCCGGAAAGAAGCGGGATCAGCCAAAATGGAAGATAAATTAACCTCATCCAAACGTAGCACCTGGAGCAAATGGTTAAACTCAGAACGCATCTGAAGAATGGGGTGTATCCACAAATGGCGCTGATGCACCCGACGTCGACGTTGTCTAGATCTATGAAGTAAATAAATCCAAGCCACTGTCTCAATATGATCCGCAATAGCTCCAAAAATCCGATAACAAAGGAAGCCCCGCCTTTGCGCTCTATTTCGGTGAGGCTTTACGAGCTTTAACGCCTTTGCGCTCTGACTGGCAGGCGTTATGAGCTTCAACTTCAAACGTCAAATTTGGAGCGTTATCAGCGTTGCTTGACGTTGACAAAGTGGCCGGTGTGAATGCACCATTAAAATTAATTTTGTGCTGCTTTAAGATTTAGAATCTGACCATCGTGAACACTGATCCCTGAACAGTCTGAAAACACATTTTGCACTTTTCACATACTTAATAGAACCTGAACTTATTAAATGTGGGCTGCACCTAAATGCATTCTTACATATGACTTCCTGTAGTACAGAAACAGAACACAGATGTAATATCAGATGTAGCGTCTCACCTAAACATCTGCGTCCAGCTCAGATTCAGTCTCTTTAACACATGAAGACTGTAGCCTGTGATCCAGTTTCACTAAAACAAAAAAACGGTGCATGGTCTCCAGACATCTTCCCTCACACCATCGATCAGCTGAAGGAGGATGCTGCCATCAAGTGGTTCAGTTTGAGTTCACCTGCCAACTGAATCACATCTGAAAGGGGAGAAACATTCTGAAGTTTCATTTAGCACAATGAGACAAAATAAGAGACACTTTCACTGATGTTTGATTTAAGTGTATATTTAAAGATGGCCGAACAGAACAATGTAAAAATGTAAACTTTGAAGCTCAGCAGGGACCAGAGGAAAGAGACTGCATTAAATCAAAACCATTTCAGTAACTGGACTGTCAGTCTTAAAGAAACATTCGCACACAATGAAGGAAAAAACATAAAAGGTTAAGCAAACTGCACATCACATTAAGGCTTAGTCTGAACCCCGATCCCTTAAAGGACACGACACGGTTTAAAGAAACAGAATTGTGGCATTGAGACCTTAAATGGTGACAGAAACAATGAAAAACAAACAAAGTCACTTGATGCGGGATGTGATAACACAAATCCAGCTGTCTGATAGAAAGTTACTGAAGCGTGCAAAGACAGAAGCTCCTTCAGATCACAGGATGGAGCGGAGCCGTGTCCCAACGTCACACAGCACCAGTTTAAATAAACCAATAGGGATTAATCTCCATTCAACCAAAGCACGTTTGTAGAAATCTATGATTTTAACGTTAAAAAATGTCTATTTGCTCATTTCCTGATTTTACATTGAAATAACACAAGTTTTTATAAATGAACAATATTGTATACGGGTGATAAGGCTAAAATTTTAGCATGTTACTGGTTTTTAAAAAAACGTTTTTATTACTGAAAGGTTCATCCAAACTACATACTGAAAAAAACTAAAACTGAGAAACTACAGCATTAGAATTAAATGTGTTTTTGGATTCATTTCTAATTTAAGGGACGGGAGTTAGCTTGAATGCTAAGTGCTACATGAAAAGCTCTGGTTGATTTAAGCGCGCGGTGTAGAATTGAAACACAGCTCCGTAGAACTCCAAACACATTTATACCTTTTTTTAAAAACTCTTCCTGACCTCAACCGGTCTTCTTCATTGCCTGCTTACCAAAAACTCCTTCACAGTTCAGATAATTTCCTGATAGAGCATCAAAAGTAAATAAACTGTGGAAGATTCACAGAGAAAACGCCAACAACAATGATCGTGACGAGGCTTTGCTCACTGAAAGGGCTCCCCCTGCAGGAAGGGAGGCCTAATTTGTTATCACTACTTTTTACACACAGCTGCTTCCGTTTGTCTTAAAACCCGAGCAGCAAAAATGTACAATCGATGCGATCTGGGGAGAAAAAAAAAAGTGGATGTAAAAAGTTCACATTCAATTTGATCCTTTCAACAAAATCTGAAGCCCCTCTGTAGGATTATTGCATTCACTGTTCTATTTGCTGTCATACAAAAACAAAATCAAATGCTGCATATTTAAAAGTCACCACAAAGATCCAATATATTACCATAATTTTAGAGATTCTCTTCACTGAATATATTTACATATCAGGCCAATTTCTTTTTCATAGAATTTGTTGGAAACTAAGGATCAGAGACAGAAAGGAGACGAGGATGATAAAAAGGTTAATTTTACAGGTGAGCTGTGCGTAGATGTTCCTCCATACCGCATACTGTCCTCTGTACACGTGTCAGGAACCAAGTTCTCGGCTTTCACTGCCTCACATGTGCCATGGAGCGAGGTCGATGGGTCTTTGGTGCAAAATGTTCCTCATCCCGCGAGTCCCCTTCACCCCATCTCCTGACTGATAAGCAGTTAATTAACAAAACCACAAAAATTAATCAGCGCTGAACCAAGAAGAGCAGCCCTATGCCTCGCCACACATTCAAGTACAAAGTAAAAAAAAAAACAAACAAACAGAAGAAAGCAAGACAGACGTCCTCAGGATAAAACGAACAACGATTCTGGAACTAGCCAGATATGACACTTCCTCAATAAATGAGGGCGCTCTGACGAGAAGCGCTCGAGACCAAGTGTCAGCCAACCGGCCCCACGTGTTCTTCTTCATTGGTTCTTAGAGGTTTCTTCACGCCTGTTTGAGTTCATAGTTGTTATTTTTTTTGGAGTTTCTTGCCCTTCTTAAGGACGAGCTTGTTCTTGATGTGTCCTCGCTTCCTCTTGGCAGTCTGGTACGACACAAAGAAGGAAAAAACATTGAAAACGTGATACTTCCAAAATGGATCGATGGATAACTGAACTGATCTATAATGAATAAATTAAATCAGATGAGATTTTGCAACATTACTTATAAAACTTTATGATCTTTTAAGTTGGTCCAGAAGTTTTTTTTAATCATTATTTTGGCAGCTTTTCACTTATTTCCTGTCAGTAGTTGAGGGATTAGATCTTCACCTGGTTCGAAATTAAAACAGGCTCCTAAACTCGATCAGTGTTATCGACACTTAACAGAAAATTTAGCAAAGAAAGTATTTGAAATCAGATCTTTAGACCCTTCGATATTTTTTATGGATTCAACATAAAGAATAGAAACACATTTTATCTTTGTGACAAGCTGCTTGGCACCTTTTTGGACGTGTACTTCTGTTTGGACACGACGCTGCGGAGCTTGTGGTCCAGCGTCTCTCTGTTGTCCAGCTCCTTCACCTTGTAGATCCTGACCAGCCAGTGCTCAGAGGTAAACGCCTCCTCCAGGTGCTTGAACTTAATGTCCTTGTTGCCGATCTCTGCGTTACGTGTTCGGTCAAAGCCCGGCGGCGTTCTGAAGTCCAGCTGTGAGAAGAATAAAATCTCTGACTCTTGCTGACAAAAAACCTGCAGCTTAAAGTCAGGTTCAACCGCGCAGGTGGACTTCTGGCCTTTTGCATTTATTCACAATCATCAATTTAATTATTCTCCTGATAAGCTCAGTTTAGCATGAAAACTTTAGAGATCATTTTTTGTGTAAAAGCAGGCAAGTTCTTGTCTGCGTCTTTGTTTTTTATTTTAAAGAAATATTAAACACAGGATTAGTAGAAGGCTGTAAAAACAAGCTAAAAAAGGAAACAAAAGTTACAAGTTCCTGATGTAAAACCTTACTTCGATGTTGTTTAACAAACTTAAACATTAACAGATCGACAGCAAACATCTGAAACGTAATTAGAAAAGATAAACAGTTCTTGGCAGCTCTTTGATAACGCTGCAGTGTCTCTGGAAACCAATCAGCTGTTTAACATCCTCTCTGTCTGTTATTCAGCCTTCAGACTCTGCTGATGATATTTTGTCCTTTCAACCTCTATCATCAAATACAGCCTCCAATTACAATCTAGGATTTAAACACTTTCTGTTAGCATGTGGTATCTAGATTTTCTATAAATAAAGAAAGCTTGTTATGTGCATGAAAAGTTCTTGGACTGCAGAAGGAACCCAGAACACCTGCGGTTTGATTGTTCTCTTCCTGTTGTGCTTTCAGTTCCCTCTCCCCTCATCCTATTCCTGTAATCTCCTTGCAGCTTCTCTCCTTCTGTTTCTGACCTCAGTCGATGTCTCTGTGCTCCAAGCTGCACTTTAGTCGTCTCTCTGTGGACGGCGGTAGCATCGATTCTTCCATTTCTGCTGAACTGTCAGCTGAGCTGCGCTTATTGCAGGAACGCGAGTACCTAGAAAACTAGATCTCTCATCGCTCCTCTGCTACCAAAAAGCCACGACACATTTCAAATCATTCAGATTTCCCCCGACAGCCTTTTTTTCCCCACCTCTACGCTTCTAAAGAAGCGTCTTGAAAATCTCTTCCTGCCTGTCTGTCAGCCAGCTGTGTGTTTAAACCACTGCATCGAAACGCTTCCATTTGGAGCTGCATTCTTTAGAAAATAGTTTGTTAATAAAAGCCATAATTCTTCCTCAACATGCCCTTCAGTTGAAAACATAATCAGAGGTCTACAGACAGGATTGTTTGAAAGATCCTACCAGAGTCCAGCTCTCACCTGCATTTCACCAAATCGATAATAAGACATCTTGTACATGAGGCAGTTGAGCAGAGTCGGTGAACCGGCCTTGTCCACTCTGAACTCTCCCTGAGGGGTGAAGTAGTCACTCTCCTGAAGGAAAGGAAAACAAAGCTTGAATAAATAACAACAAACATCTTTACAGGGATGCTAGCAGCTAGATTGTTTGGAAAAAGTCATTTATGAAAGAGAGAGTAAAGAAAAGGTAGCTCGATCTAATAGAATAATAAAAAAAAAAGTATTTCACTTAATGAAAAAGCTGAAAATCTCACTGCAACAAGGCCTGGCAAAAAAAATCTGCATTATTTATACTGTTTTTATAGAATTTAACATGTTTTCATGTGTTGTTTAATTAAAAAAAGGTATTTTTATTGTTTGTAAACAGTGTGTGAAATAAAAGGCAGAGCAAAACAGCAGCATCTGTCACTCAAATGAAGCCACACCGGAGCTTATCTTTACATCTGTATATAACCTGTTTGTGTCGGAGCCTTCGGGCGCCGAAGATAATATCGAGGAAGTGGATTAAGATTTTACCCTGGACAAACTTCCACGGTGGAGAATTTGAGATTTTTCTTTTTGTCTTTATTTTTTTTTTTTTTATTCGAGTCTGAAATTCTGCGAGTCCAGAGACACGTTTCTCATCCAAACCACATGTAATTACTACAGTCGTGTGTTTTAGCATCTAAAATCTGTTTACGCAGCTTCAGTCTGTTCATCCCAATTTGTGTTTTTTTAGATAAGTAATAACAGTTAAATGGATTTTGTTCCACCTTTAAAAAAACAAGTGAGTCATTTAAATAATGAGACTGAGGTGTGAGTTTCTTTAATTAGAGCAGTTATTTGTTTGTGAAAGCAGCGGTGGTGGAATTAAAAATATTATTCAGCTTGGAGCCAAGTTGAACATTAAAAACCTTCATGAAGATGTTTATTCTTCTGTATGAAAGCATGTACTTTTCACTTTGTTTGGACTAAAAGGAAACAGTAAGGTGAGCTCAGGAGGTACAAAGACAGGATGAAACACAGAAGCTTTATGGTCATAACAGACCTCGTCCCTCGTCTTTTTCTCTTTGAAAGTTATGGCCATGTATAAAGATGGACATCATGCTTCTGTGAATTTCAACCGAACTCCTATGTTGATTGTTCAGGACCAGAGTCTCTGAAGTTCTGCCTGCTTACCTAAACAATTAAGCTTTTAAAAAAAATCTAATAATTTATTACTTATTGTATAAATAAATTAAAATAATACTAAGTAACTTTTCTGCAGCCGTGTCTCAGATGGCCGTTGCTGGAACCGGTGTTCTGTTGAAATATGCTCCCTGTTGAGATGTGCTACCGAGTCCTTCTGCAAATGTGCCGTTCTACAGTCTTAACTTCAATAAACAGATTTATTGTTTCTTTATTTTTCCATAAATACATTTTACCTATAAAATAAATTCTCCCAGGACAGACACACTAAATATGATGTTATATCTACTTTCTTTGCATTGTCAAGAGCGACAGGCAAATGTTTGGACACACCGGAGAAGGACCCAGAGGGATTTTATATAGAAAATATCAGGGAAGGATCGTGAAAATATCTTTAAATAATTAACAGGACACACTCACCATAAACAATAATACTGTATAAACTTCTAATGACATCTCATTATGAAATTATCTCATTATGAATTTCGTACTATGGCGGCATTTTTCTTCAGGGCAGCAAAAATCACCAGAACACCACTTCCTGCTGAGACCTGAATTACTGAAGTTATTTAGTCTATTGTAAAGCCATCAGAGGGTCGAGAGTGATCTCTGATATGAAGCTGAACGTGTTTTTCGGTGAGTATCCACTTAGACAAGTTTCATAACCTTAACTTAAAGTTGTAAAAGTTATTTTGTACTGCATGTGCATATAAAAGCAAAATGAATCAATAGGCCTGAACATCTGGGAAAATGATCTGAGGTGTATTTTTATCGTTTCTTCACACAGTAACGAGCCGCTAGCAGATGTTTGTTGTGTTTTAGCCTTAACGTTGGTGTTTCTATGCACGTGTTGATAGTAAGAGTGCATGTTTTAACTGAATTGCACACAATGCTGTCTGATAAAAATGTCCCACTTACCCTGATGTCTTTGGGATGCTCTCCCTCTGCTATCCTCACCATCCACAGGAACTTGTTTATATCGTCGCCCGAGTAGCCGATCACTCCTCCGAAGATGATCAGCACATAATCCACATCCAGTGACCTCATGATTTCATAAGCTGCGCTCTCATTGGACGACATGGCTTTCCCCACCTAAAGGCACGCAGCAGAGGAAGAAAGGAGTCTTGCTGAACAAAAAGACATCGTGTATTCTCTCTAATTATATTTCCTGTGGATCAACTCTGCAGAGACGACAGGTAGGAATCTGAAACAAAGTGAAGCTAGAGGGCTTCAGGAGTTAACTAAAAGACGAGAACATTTGTCTACATTTGGCAGCCGAAAGAAATAAAAATAAATCAAACCTCCAAAATCTGACAATTAACTGAGATTTCCCCACAGTAAAAATTCAGCTGGAAAAGTTTAAACAAATAGGATTATCAGGCTCGTAGGAGGGAGCGGTGTTACACAATGCAGCAATTACAGAAAAGATTCACAAAAGAGCTCGCTTATCATCTGGTTGCTGCGAGGAGGAATCATTTGTTTCTCTGCATATTCAAGCAGTCAGTAAAGACATGATTAAAAAAGAAAAACCAGACAGAAACAGAGAGGTCTTACCAGCGCTATGTGACTGTTGTTCCACGTGTTGTTATCCACCAGGGTGGTCCTGTTGGCCATGCCAGCAATTTGGTACCCGTAGTCCCACCAGGACATGACACGTGCGTGCTCGTCTGTGTTCTGCCTCAGCCAATAATAAGCTTCCCTGAAGTCATCGAGGATGTTGCGAGACCTAAAACGATAAGGTCAATAATTAATCACAATGACGGGCGTGCTGTATGTCTTCAGTCTCACTCTGGAATAAGTGCAAGATTGTGTTTTATCTTCATGTGGTGCAGCGGGGAGAAGTTGTAGAGATCAGAAGAAGACTGGAGACGTCTCGTTGTGACTGAATAAGGATGTAAAAAGTCCTGGGAGACCGGATCTAGACAACACTCTGATATCAGGTATGACAGCATTCTAATGTACTTGTATCAGTTAGTTAACCAATATCATAAACCGATACTTAACATATGGAAATTCTGCAATAATTTCACATTAGACTCAGTTTCCTTTAGAGGAACAGAATGAGTGAATGATGGCTGGCTATATCTTTACATTCAGACAGAGGCAGAAGCTCGCTGTGTAACCTGAGTGTCTGATCTGAGTCATGACACGGTGATGGAAACGTTTGAAAATCAGCTGCTTTGCTCTGTTTTCCACGCTGCTCATCAGCAGAGCATCAGATGGTTACCATGGAGACGGTGAAGGCAGGCCGGTATCATGATGATCAGAAGGCTACACAGATTGCTGAGATCAGCCTGAACATCAGGGGATGTGAGACGTGCTGCTTCCCTTCCAGATGTTGCCTGACATCTGAGAACAGGGTGCTGATTTGTGGAATCACTCAGACCACAGTAACAATTTAATTTCATTATAAACATTTACATATATGAAATAACAAATCACTTAAGTGTTCATTATATTTAGTCATACAGGTGCAATAATTAGATTAAATCTGTGTTTGTGGGCATATGCAAGAAAAAAAGAAGGAACTGACAGCCATACTGCTCCCGTTGTCTGAGAACCCACAGTAATGTCATAAATATATGTATGAGAACTTGTGGGTCTACCGTTTAGCCTTCAATATTTCCTCCCCAGAGCTTTAAAAAGAATAATTATGCCTGCAAAGCATCTCAGAGAGAATATTATATCAGCTTTTTACAGACTGAAATGGTCCACAGATGTTTGCTCGTAACCAGGAGAAACTGTTCAACAATCAAATCGGAGCTTACAGTTTTAGATAAATATTTTCATAAGCTGTATGAAATATACATGCCCCCACGCTAACCTGCAGCCCAGCACACATGCAGATATTCAACGTAAGGGATGATTTGCATCAAAGGTGAAGGAATCAGCCCTTCTGCATGAGGAATTATCAGCAGAAACTCAACTGTTTATTTATTTAACAACCATAAACGTGGTGCAGGAGCATCAGTGGGTCTCTTACCCGTCATGGTTGTACGACGCCAGCACCACGCTGGGACTGGAGTAGGCGTTGCTGGTGACCCAGGTGCAGTGAACGGCGAACATCATCAGCAGCATCAGCATCAGCATGGTGACTATAGACTTAATGTTTGGTCCTAAACCTTCTTCTGCTTTGTCCTGCTCTGACACGTGTTTACGCACCTTACCAGCCTGCAGGGGGAGACATGCACTATAACAACAGAACTAAACTCTGAAGCATTCCAGAAACATGAATTATTCAATGGAATAAATTATTAACCCAACTAAATGAGAAAAGTCTTTTGGAACATCTGAAACTTTTTGTACTGCGTGAGGAAGCGGTGCAGAGAATTGAGAGATGAACCCTGTGATGAGTTGATTTTCCAGCAGCAGAAAATTAGAGATGCAGCTCTGCTAAAGAAAAAAAGCTGGCAAAATGTTAATATCTACAGTTAACCCTCTGCTGGTTCAAAGTTAGCTCATCTACAACTAAATATAGACATAAAATCTGGTTTTTGACAGAATTAAAGTTCAGTTTTTATTTATTAAGCTAATTTTACTGGAATAAGTAAATTACAGACACTTTGTCATCTAAATGACTGAAAAATTGTATATAATGTGTTTATATTCTGGAACTTGTGTGTGATAAATGCTTTGTGTCACTAATATTTTGATTTAATGAGATGTTGTTAATTTCTGTGCAGGTTCCTCTTCTGCAGGAGCCCATTATCTTGATTAGGTCTGCTGAACAAATGAAGACTAACTGGGGAGCTAACAAAACAAACAGAACGACTTCAGAGGACAAAAAAATTACTTCAGCTAAACCGCGACAGGTTGATGATACTGGATGAATTGCTTTGTAATAAATGAAAAAATAAAAGCGGAATTATTGGCATTGCTAACATTCAATGCTCTCAAATCAATAACCATGTGCATTTTGGAACAAGACTTTCCTAATATCTAATTTCTCCTTTTTGTTTGATTTATGAGACGTGTTCCTTGAACTGAAAGGCTTCAGTTAAAGCTGCGTTTAGGGGCATCCAACAAAATGATGGAAAAACGAGTTGCAAAGGAGAAACTGACAGTGTGCGTTGATTCAAGAACTTTGTTCAAAATTCAACAAAGCAAGGCGACCAAAAGAAAAAAAAACAAGAATGGCAGCCGACTCAAACTGTAGCAGCTGAGTCACTGTTGAATCACAGTTTACCCAAACTGTTGGGGGGGTGGGGACGGACTATATAAATGACTCTCTCTTTAAAGGTGCTGTGAAAGGAAGTGAAAATCTTTTCAGCTGCTTGTGTTTCATGACTCTTTATGTAAAGTTTGTTCTAGAGGAATATTAGTGGAGTGTCCAGCCCTCCTTGCCTTGTCATACAGGTTTCCAGAACTCCTCTTGTCGTCTTCATCACTGCTGTCTTCAGCGGGCGGTTTCTCCCTCTTCGTGTCGTCACCCATGTAGTGCTCGAAGACGCTGGAGAAAGCCACGGCCGACAGCATGCACACCACCGGAGTCAGCGTCAGCATCAGCCGCACCATCACGCCAGCAAAATACACGGCGCTGATGGCGTACAGCGCCACTGGAAAGCAGAGGAGGAAGAGAGCTGTAGGTTAGAGGCGTTTCAGTGCGAGCAGGAAGATGATGAGCTGATTGGAAAGGGGAAGCTGTGAAGGAGGAAATGCGAGATAAGAACATGTCAGTCTGTTTCATTTGCAGAACTCTAAATGGAGAAAAAAAACTGCTGCTCCTTGCCCTTGAAAGGTGTCCAACAGACTAAACAGGTGCGGCTAATCGATACCCGTTATAGGCTAATTAAGTGTGAGATAGAGACAGACTGCAATGACTGTTTTAGCACTCAAAGGTTCTTTGTCCTTGATCCTGAGTGTATTTCTCTACAAATAAAGGTTGTGTGAAGAAGCTCAGTCAGTCTTTATTTAAAGGTGTTTAAAAGCTGAAAGCATTTCACACCATCTCAGACAGGAAATGCTGAACAATATGGCCGTATCATGAAACAGGAGGCTGAGCATTTACTGACGACGAATCAGTTTAGTTGTCAGAGGAGTCTTTTCATTAATCACCTGCTATTATAGTCTTTTATTTTTTTCCATCTTAAAGTTTTAATTGCCTAAGAGCTGCAGCACCTCCAGACAGCTCATGCAGTATGTTTATAATATATATATACAAAAATATGAACGCTCATCTGGCAGTAGGACTGAAACCTGCAGTTAAAATTAACTTAATTTTTAATTTCCACAAAACAAATTTTTTGGAATATATCTGCTATAATGACAGAATTTGGTGAATCTAACATTATTTTTTTTTAACATTTTCCCCACACTTCATACAGACTTGTCAAAGTCAGAAACGGAACCGGTGCTAAAGTTTTAAGCCGTCGTGACTATAAAAAACTGGTGTCAGCAAATCATCAGTGATGTCTCCTAATAACTTTTATTGATGATGAAATGTTTCCATTTGATTTAAAGCTAACGAATGTGCTGCACTGTGTTAAAATAAGACTTAAACGCATTATAACTGAACACAGGAACGTTGTAACATACGCCCCCTAGTGGCTGGCTGCAGTACAAGTTTTATGTCCTGCAACAGTGGAAAACATCTGTGACAAAAAGATAGAAGTACACCTCAAATCAAAATAATATGATTTGTTTGTATAATGGAAGATGATGGCGACACTTCATCCATCTTTATATACCCACTCTGGGTTAGACACTGAGTCGATTATCAGCTGCAGGTCAAACACGTTTAATCTCCTTCAGATGCTCCAACAAATTGCAGCTAATTATCAAAATTAAACCATTTATAAGGAAATTTTGTGATACATTTATTTTCTGATGTATGTGATTCAACAGCTAATCGCAAATGAGCCAACTGAAGCGGGTTGCTGGTTGGATTTCTGGCACTTTTCTGTATTAAAATTCACAAAGTCTAAGAGCTGAAATGAAATGAGTTATTCTCAGGAGCAGAGGAGATCACTGCTGTGCTTTCTGAAATGTCTTGCACAAAACAGGATGCTTCTTGTTTATTTACGTCATCGTGCATATATTTGCATTTCAGTGCCGTGTTTGAATAGCCTGAAACAAAGAATCAGCAGGTGCTTCGATGCTGACAGTTTCTCTTTTATGAGGAAAAGTTCCTCATTAAGTAAATGACCAAGAAATGTAAAACAGACAAGAGCAGGTTAATAAGAGGTTGTTGATCTTTTTATTTTATGACTCAAGTCTGTAAATCTGCTCTAGATTTATAACATAGTACTTTTAATTGAGCTGAATGTCAGTATGTTTTATAATAACAATCTAATTTTCTCCATTTAAGTACGCATGCTGATAAATAAAGTGTATACAGTGGGGCAAAAAAGTATTTAGTCAGCCACCAATTGTGTAAGTTCTCCCACTTAAAAAGATCAGAGAGGCCTGTAATTTTCATCATAGGTATACCTCAACTATGAGAGACAAAATGAGGAAAAAAAATCCAGAAAATCACATTGTCTGATTTTTAAAGAATTTATTTGCAAATTATGGTGGAAAATAAGTATTTGGTCAATAACAAAAGTTAATCTCAATACTTTGTTATATAGCCTTTGTTGGCAATGACAGAGGTCAAACGTTTTCTGTAAGTCTTCACAAGGTTTTCACACACTGTTGCTGGTATTTTGGCCCATTCCTCCATGCAGATCTCCTCTAGAGCAGTGATGTTTTGGGGCTGACGCTGGGCAACACGGACTTTCAACTCCCTCCAGAGATTTTCTATGGGGTTGAGATCTGGAGACTGGCTAGGCCACTCCAGGACCTTGAAATGCTTCTTACGAAGCCACTCCTTCGTTGCCCGGGCGGTGTGTTTGGGATCATTGTCATGCTGAAAGACCCAGCCACGTCTCATTTTCAATGCCCTTGCTGATGGAAGGAGGTTTTCACTCAAAATCTTACGATACATGGCCCCATTCATTCTTTCCTTTACACGGATCAGTCGTCCTGGTCCCCTTGCAGAAAAACAGCCCCAAAGCATGATGTTTCCACCCCCATGCTTTACAGTAGGTATGGTGTTCTTTGGATCCAACTCAGCATTCTTTCCCCTCCAAACACGACAAGTTGAGTTTCTACCAAAAAGTTCTATTTTGGTTTCATCTGACCATATGATGTTCTTCCAATCCTCTTCTGGATCATCCAAATGCTCTCTAGCAAACCGCAGACGGGCCTGGACGTGTCCTGGCTTCAGCAGGGGGACACGTCTGGCACTGCAGGATTTGAGTCCCTGGCGGCGTAGTGTGTTACTGATGGTAGCCTTTGTTACTTTGGTCCCAGCTCTCTGCAGGTCATTCACTAGGTCCCTCCGTGTGGTTCTGGGATTTTTGCTCACCGTTCTTGTGATCATTTTGACCCCACGGGGTGAGATCTTGCGTGGAGCCCCAGATCGAGGGAGATTATCAGTGGTCTTGTATGTCTTCCATTTTCTAATAATTGCTCCCACAGTTGATTTCTTCACACCAAGCTGCTTACCTATTGCAGATTCAGTCTTCCCAGCCTGGTGAAGGTCTACAATTTTGTTTCTGGTGTCCTTTGACAGCTCTTTGGTCTTGGCCATAGT
>SSNP01000045.1:1496669-1546661 GCA_006937955.1 Pachypanchax playfairii
ACTATGGCCAAGACCAAAGAGCTGTCAAAGGACACCAGAAACAAAATTGTAGACCTTCACCAGGCTGGGAAGACTGAATCTGCAATAGGTAAGCAGCTTGGTGTGAAGAAATCAACTGTGGGAGCAATTATTAGAAAATGGAAGACATACAAGACCACTGATAATCTCCCTCGATCTGGGGCTCCACGCAAGATCTCACCCCGTGGGGTCAAAATGATCACAAGAACGGTGAGCAAAAATCCCAGAACCACACGGAGGGACCTAGTGAATGACCTGCAGAGAGCTGGGACCAAAGTAACAAAGGCTACCATCAGTAACACACTACGCCGCCAGGGACTCAAATCCTGCAGTGCCAGACGTGTCCCCCTGCTGAAGCCAGGACACGTCCAGGCCCGTCTGCGGTTTGCTAGAGAGCATTTGGATGATCCAGAAGAGGATTGGAAGAACATCATATGGTCAGATGAAACCAAAATAGAACTTTTTGGTAGAAACTCAACTTGTCGTGTTTGGAGGGGAAAGAATGCTGAGTTGGATCCAAAGAACACCATACCTACTGTAAAGCATGGGGGTGGAAACATCATGCTTTGGGGCTGTTTTTCTGCAAGGGGACCAGGACGACTGATCCGTGTAAAGGAAAGAATGAATGGGGCCATGTATCGTAAGATTTTGAGTGAAAACCTCCTTCCATCAGCAAGGGCATTGAAAATGAGACGTGGCTGGGTCTTTCAGCATGACAATGATCCCAAACACACCGCCCGGGCAACGAAGGAGTGGCTTCGTAAGAAGCATTTCAAGGTCCTGGAGTGGCCTAGCCAGTCTCCAGATCTCAACCCCATAGAAAATCTCTGGAGGGAGTTGAAAGTCCGTGTTGCCCAGCGTCAGCCCCAAAACATCACTGCTCTAGAGGAGATCTGCATGGAGGAATGGGCCAAAATACCAGCAACAGTGTGTGAAAACCTTGTGAAGACTTACAGAAAACGTTTGACCTCTGTCATTGCCAACAAAGGCTATATAACAAAGTATTGAGATTAACTTTTGTTATTGACCAAATACTTATTTTCCACCATAATTTGCAAATAAATTCTTTAAAAATCAGACAATGTGATTTTCTGGATTTTTTTTCCTCATTTTGTCTCTCATAGTTGAGGTATACCTATGATGAAAATTACAGGCCTCTCTGATCTTTTTAAGTGGGAGAACTTACACAATTGGTGGCTGACTAAATACTTTTTTGCCCCACTGTATGTGGAGATGATGGAAATTTTACATTTGCAGGTATAAACTCAGTTATGACTAAATTTAAATGTCATCTGTGTTACTGGAAAGAATGAAGGGATCGTCAATCATTTTGCAACTTCATTCAAATTAAATCTAAACTTCTTCTGTAGGAGAAAAAGATGTAAAAACAAAATTAGCCGGAATTTTCTTGCATGAGTCAGAAAATATTAGTAAAAAAGCTGAAATCAACCCATTTGTGGTCACAACAGAAATCAGCTCAGATATCTGTTGTTGTTACAGTGTATATTATGACTGAGTGTATTTACTGGGTAAATATGTGTATTAGAAAAGAGTCTTGTACCAAACACGCGCTCATCGTTGATGTTCTTGATGCAAAACCAGAGGCCTGCTGGGAAGGTGCAGACCAGGATATGAAGATCAAAGAAGAAGGAGACCCATGTGGTGGGCTGGTGCTCCGACACTGACGCGATGATGGGGATGTGGATCTTAGCGTAGCTGTGGAGACAGAGAGGGAGACAGAGACAGAGATACAGAGATAGAGAGAGAGAGACAGACAGACAGAAACCGAGAGAGACAGAAACCGAGAGAGACAGAGAGAGAGAGAGACAGAGAGAGAGAGAAAGAGAGAGAAACAGAGACAGAGACAGAGAGAGAGACAGACAGATAGAGACAGAGAGAGATAGATAAAGAGAGAGAGAGAGAGAGAGAAAGAGAGAGACAGACAGACAGAGACAGAGAGAGAGAGCGAGAGAGACAGATAGAGAGACAGACAGATACAGAGAGAGACAGACAGATAGATATAGAGAGAGAGCGAGAGAGAGAGAGAGAGCGAGAGAGAGAGCGAGAGCGAGAGCGAGAGCGAGAGAGAGACAGAGAGAGAGACAGAGAGAGAGAGACAGAGAGACAGAGAGACAGAGAGAGAGACAGAGAGAGACAGAGAGAGAGAGAGACAGAGAGAGACAGAGAGAGAGAGAGAGAGAGACAGAGAGACAGACAAACAGAGACAGAGAGAGACAGATAGACAGAAACAGACAGAGAGACAGATAGAGAGAGAGAAAGAGACAGATAGAAAGAGAGAGACAGAGAGGAAAAGACAGACAGGTTGTAATTCATGTACGTTCTGGGAATGTTGACACAATTAATACAATAGATTCTCCTAATTAACTAGAAAAATTTAAAAATAAAATCCATTTCACTCCACCACATCCTGCTGTTAGTTTGTAATCTGTTTATTTCTTGTTTCTTCATCATTGAGCCTCTACATTAGTTTAAGTGTTTCGTTTCTACATGTGGGCAGAAAGCAGCTCTTCTGAAAATTATTAACAGCCTCCAGAGTTCAGAGAAAAAAAAAACATTCAAACAAAACGAGCTCATTTTGCTTAGATCAGCAAACTGGGCTGAGTTCGGAGGGGATTGATTGGTCGTTCTGTTACTTCCTAAACAATGCAGAGCATCTGGAGAACGCCGAGCGCCTGCTGCAGCGTTCAGCACAGTCTGTTAAGTTTTCCCTTCTGAGACGTCGCAGGATGCGTTTATAGACATTACATGCATTCGATTGGACACGTGTTCCATCGACAGAGAGAGTGTGAAGGTCAGCTGAGCTTACCCCGTGTCCCAGAGAGAGTAGAAACGACCACTCCATGGAGCAATGTATCCTGGAGGCAGAGAAGAAGATCAATAGAGAAATGCTGCTGTTTGAATGCTTTTCATTTAAGAGACTGTAGGCGTGCAGAAAGTTTCCCGTCTTACTATAAAGTTGTGCAACAGATCCTCAAAATACTCTTTCAATACCTTTATTTCAAATGTTCATTATGCAACAACTCTGCAGCTTTTCATACATGAATAAAACAATCTGACCCTAATGTCAGTGTGTCTATAATACGCTCCATAAAAGAGATGCAGCGCCTCTTTAGAAATCACGGAGGTCGGCTTTTAACCATCTTTTTAACAAATAATGACTAAAGAGAAAACAAAAGGATAAAAGTTGGCAGAAAGATTACCGTGTTTCTTAACTAGTGTAACCATTAGAGTCTTTATAATAGAACTGCTTCTGTTGTTTTGAATTAAAACAGGCTTAAATTAAAAGCATTAAAGACCCATTAAAACCTAATCCAGCAGCTAAATGCACAGAACAAAGCTTTCTGACAATAGTAGTTTAAAAAGATCAACAAAACCTTTAGTGGAGAATGTGTCAATGCTGAAATATATTTTATTGATGTTGCCTAATTAGTGGAATTGACTTGTTTATAAATGTAAGTGAAACCATTTAAAGCTGTAAATGAGACTGCACACGGCGTTTAGGAATGTTCGGCTTTGATCTGGAATTCATTCCAGCTCTGTATCCTGAGGGTTTGAAGAACCATTCAAATGTACGCTCAGTATGTGGAAACACAACGTAAAGTCTTAACACCACGTTCTGCACTGCCTGATGTTATAAAGTTTGAGGCTAAAGCAGGAAAGAAATGGAGATAAAATGTGAGGTGATGTATAGAAAAGGTACTTATTTAAGCAATCAATACTTTGCTCTGTGATGAAGGTGGTGAGACAGAAAATACCCAGTTACTGTTGTTCAGAGATGAAAGTCTGACAGACTGGAGTGAGTTTTGTGCACTTAAAAGAAAAATTGGCACAACAGTGACTGAGTCCTGCTGCTAGATTCAGATGGCAGACAGACCGCAACGTTTACACTAAACAGCTGAGTGACAGAACTTCTGCGTCCACATGAGTCATCAGTCCATAATGGCGTGGATCAACATGCATCTCTTTGCACTACAGCTCGGAGAAAATCCTGTTTGCTTTAAGAGGCCATTTCACACATATTTCATGACTTTGTGGTTATTTCTCAAGTATTAACCAGTAATATGAAACATTTTATATCTAAAAAAAAACGTCAGGAAACACTGATTAACAGACCTTTCAATCTCTGTGTCTAAATTTGGCTGGTTTCATCAGGCTTCGGGCAGCAACTCATTAATATTCATTATTCGAATTTGCTGGACTCAGATTGGCTAACAAACTAGCCTATGAGAGCTAAGTATACTGTTTCCTGCCCCTGCTGCGCATGGCAACATCACACGTAGGTCGTGTCCAAATTCAGGGTCTGCATACTTGTAAGGACGTATGTTAAGGATGTTACGTCACACCGCCGCGATGAGAACTGTCCAAATTCCAAGGATTCTTCAAATACTTCCTCGAAATGCGTACTAGTTTTCCCAAAATTTTAAGGATGGGTCTGGTGTATCCTTTCAAGTTCTACATATCCCACAATTCTTTTCGGCAGTTCGGCAGAGAGTTTAAACCAATGACGGACGAAGCGAGAAGTTGTGCAGAGGGAGAGGAGTTTGGATTCAGATGTAAGTTTAAAAAAAAACTGGTGGTAAAAAAAGTACATTCTTACAGCGGTGGCCTAATTAGGTCTTTGATTTTAGCGTTAATCATGTTCTCAGGCAGTGAGGAAGAGGAGGACACAAATCAAGATCAAGTTTTTGGTTTTATTATGTTATAAACTTCTTCAGAATAAACTGAGTGAAAGAAATACTTCTCATAATTCAATGTGTTTACTTTTTATTTCCCTTATTTTTTTATAGTAAATGGATTGTTTATTAACAAGAAAATGAACATTTTATAATTAGAGTTGTTTAATGACTTCCAGTAAATATTTACGATACAAAAATTCAATAATATATAGAAATAAAACTATTTACAGAACACGAGACAACATTTTAATAACATATTATTGCAGAATAAACGTGAGAAGAAGGACACCTGATTTACACTCCATATTCACTGCTTTTATTTAGAGTCGTCATGGTTGCTAGGCGACCGGACATGCGCAGAAAGTAAGGGCAGGAACAGAAGGAAGGGTAGAAGCATCCAAATTCACAAGAAACCAACTTCTGGTTTTTGCGTTGTTGAAGGAACCGTCCTCTTTAGATCGGAAAGGAAGGACTCTCAGCAGTATGCAGACCCTGAATGTGGACACAGCCGTACTCTCTCTGTTTGATACGTGTTTATGTTAGCGCTTTTAGCCAGCAGCATGCTAGGCGTGGTCTCAACTGCAGGAGCTGATGAATACTAACGAGCAAAGGAGTTGTAACGAAACAGATACAGGCCGTTCGGACTTGGGAGAACTCGGGTTTTATCATCACCTGCGTAGTTTGAGAGATAAAAACTGAAGAACACCTGTGGAGCTAAAATATTCAACAGAAACCTCAGAAAAAACGTTTTTAATGGAAGGTCTTTATTAATCTGGAGATTTCGAATGTAAATTTTAACAATAAACTGCTTATATTTAGAGACAATATATGTATATAATACCTGAAAAGGATGTCAGGTTTTAATTTACATGTCTAAAGCATTGAAGCGGTATGAGACGACATAAAGAGGTTTCAGCGCTGCACCTGAACATGTCAGCAGGAGAGAAATAAAAATCAATGAGCTGAGAGAAGACGAGCGGTTTTAAACATTAAGCCCTGCAACGTGACCACAAACGTGCTGAAACTATTATGGAAAAACAGCAAGGACAAAGTTCAACCAGCTGGCTGCACATGCAAAAACACACAAACTGCTTCACTATAAAGGAATTTAGAGGAACTATCATCCAAAGCTCCAGAGATCAACATCTCATCTCTGTTTGCTTATCGTTTGCCTTCCAAGTGTAATTTTCTGACACAGAATGGTGATTAGCAGCCCGGTGGGACGGCGTGCAGGTCACACCATCAGGGGGAGAGAAGAGACATTTGGCTAAAGAAGAAAAACAAACTCTAATATGGCTCAAATCTCAGATTTGGATCACCACCAAAATACAATCAACTAAAAAAAACTAAAACTAGAGTTAGAAAACTAGCTTTACGCCTTAAAACTGGAGTCAATTTCCAAAGAATGAGCTCTAAAATACATTTAAATGAAACGTTTGTTTTGTTTCAGTTTTCTTTTAAAAACCAGTAACAATCTTTAGCAAGCAAATAATGAATCAAATTCATTTTAGTCTGAAGTTAAACAATAAAAACACAAGATAGATTAAATATCATTTTATATGACGTATCAGTATAAATCCAAACAAACAGCAGCCATGCCAGGCTGTCTCATGTGTTTGTGAACACATGAAACTAGTGAAGTGCAACAGGAAGACGAGCATCTTTAAAGCTATTATTGTGCTAACAAAGACTAACAGGACTGTATGATGGCTGTTATTATCAGCTGTGCAAATATTAAGGCTGCATGACGCATAAAAACATGCAACTGCCACATATTGTTGAATGATATCAGCTGCGATAAACCCACATGTTCTTGTTATCACGACGCTCAAGACACTCCAGTCTTAGGATGAGGGTGTTTACGAGGGTCAGGGTCCACGTCTGATTCCTAAATATACTATTTAACTGATCAGAAGGTGATCAGTGTGAGGAAATGGTGCTCCATCTTGTCCTGCAGGGACTATTTTGTTTTCTCTGATTTGCATGTTCAACTGTACAGATGCAACATTTTGGGACTCTAAATTATTTGTAATTATTTTTCTATTATATGCATGCATTAGAAAACTATAGTTGGCTGTATGAAGATACACACCTGTATATGTGAGATAGATCACCGTGAGGAAGACGATGCAGGCAGCAAGAGAGATTCCAAGGAAAAAGAGCGTCTGAAACTCCTGCCGGGTGAGTCTGTCTTTCAGGTACTGCAGGAAGGCGTAAGCTTGGAGAAGTGCAAACACACCTGAGAAAAAGACACAGGCAGACATAAAAGATTGAGAAAACACACAAAGTCAAAGTGAATGTTTGAGGAGGCCCTGATTGATGCCACCTCCTGCTGAATACAAAGTCAGTTTGTGCAGTTTAAGAAGCATCATTGTCATTTCCTCCACAAAGACCAGGAGATCTCCCTCGGCTCTTCAGGCTGATGTTACCTCAGGACAACATTTACGAAACGCACCGAACAGATCTGCAGACATAAACTCTTATCGTTCTTCGCAGCTTCTTCGGTCACACTCCTTTTCTTCGTTTAGTCTTGCAGCCATTTTCTCTTTGCTTGTCTGGTCAATTCCGTATATAAATTGAAACGAGAACGCGACCTGGTTTCTCCCGTTTTCGTCACCTACCATCCATTCTCAAACCCTGCGTGAAATCTCCCAACTCCTCCGCAAGTCTACCACTGCCAGCGGAGGTTCTCACCCATTTCCATGCTTAAGTTCCTGCCTGTCTCCTGGAGAGCCGCGGTGGTGCTAACATGCTTGTCAATCTATGCCGCTCTGCTTTTTTTTGCCTGAGGGGGAGACATCTCATCAGCATTGATGGCTCCATGGCTCAGCCATTCTCTTCACATTTCCCACCGCACTCCATGAATTGCACCACCAGATGTTCTGAGCAGCTGCTACCATGATATTAAAACATTTCCTCACTGAGAGAGTGGGGAGCAAAAACTGTGACCAAGATAAACTTTGGAGGTGTACTTCTAAAAAAAGATGCTTCACTGTACATCTGTTAAAAAAAAAAAAAAAGCTCTCCGAAAAGACTTTGCTTAGCTTCCAAAAGCTGCCAACAANCATACATGAATGGAAAAATCCTCTTACATATGCATTCATGCCTGTTCTCAGGCAGCAGATGGACCCACTCGAGTGTTGAAACTCAGCGAGCTTTAATAAACTTTCCACCAGCGAAAATGGAAAACACTTCACGAGCTGCACCCAGACGCGCAGCGTGGAAAGGTGCCTTCTGATATCTCTTCTGTAAATGTTTCCCAGACCAGTTTTCGCTCACAGAGAGCGACTAAGTCTGTCAGCAGAAGAGGAATTAATTCCTGATACGGAAAACCCATTTTACAGCATCCACCAGCAGCTGCATCATACAAGGATGAATTCAGAAATGTTACGCAACAAAACTATGACCAATCTTTTTATGTGCAGCGTTCAAATTGTGCTGATTCTGGTTTTATTGGCTAACTGTAACATTTCTGACGCGTCAACATCGATTTATCACAAAGAAATAAAATGCATTTAAAAATTAAAGGACACTTTCTACTTTTAGATTCAATTAAAAATGTAGATTTAGATAAAATGTCATTTTATTTTATATATTATTGTTCTCACACTGGAAATCTCTAAATAAAATCCTCCATTTCATTAATACCTATTATAATGACAGTATATCTGCTGCATCAAACAGCTGCTCCTTGTTACTAAACAGATTTAAAAACAGAAGTCACACTCGATGACAGAACATTTACTTCTATTGCAATTAAAAATTAGAGGCAGAAACTATTTCCTGTTAGATTTTATAAACCTCAACAAAAAACAAACTCCTCTGACTTAATTTGTAAATAGTTACAAACTGTAAACTTTAAATTTTCATTCTGTTAAAACTTCTACAAGGAAAACCTGTTCATTTTGGTGTGAATTAGCTGTCGGGGATGGTGCATTCATGGAACTGGGAAAAAACATGTCTAAAATAAAACTGACTATATTTTAATTAAAGACGCAACAAACAAACCAATTGACAGCTTTAAACCATCATTAGCTGATTCCAGACAGACGCCAGAATCATGTTTATTTTTCCACTAAGCAGATATAAATGCTGACTGCTGCTTAAGTGTTCCTGCATCTGATGTGTCATTTTGTCATGACTGATAATTTGGTTCGTCTGCAGCTGCATTTCCCCCCAAAATCCACTGACTTCATCAACAGTCATGAATCTTTTTTTTTTTTATCATCTTAGATACAGATTTTAATCTGCAGGAAGAGAGGGCGGGACTTACCAGCAGCAGCCATGTGCTCGCTGGTTCTGATTGGCTGGAAGCCAACGAAGGGAACCTGCATCGACAATATGAGCCCCACAATGTAGAAAGTGCTGTAAGCTGTGGAGAAAAAAAACAAAAAAATCAGAAAAAAATGGAGAAACAGAAAGACAGAGGAAGACCAGATAAGAAATTCAACAATGAAAATAAATTACAGCATAAAAAAAGCCATTACTGCGCTCCAGTTTTGGTCCCACTGAGGGAAATCAACCTCAACAGAAGTATTTAAAGTCTATTGATTTTCACTGCCGCACCTCATACGGAGTAAATACAAAATAGTTAATCTAATGTCATTTACTGAGAAAATGGCTCAGTGCAGTGTGGCAGGGAGGCCTGGAGTGTGGCGACGGTGCTGAGAACATTGCGACTCCCACCTCTGTGGCTTGGGGGGGGGACCGATTCACAGACACACCATCTTAATTAAGATTTCATGCTCTTCCTGAAGAGTGTGCCTCGTTTTTGAAGTAGTTGTGCCTGCCCTCAGCAATCTCTTTTTCACACATCTGCTATTGATTCAAGACAGAAAGAGATGAAATGAGAGGGAACATAGCCTGTAAGGCGTTTAATTAAAGTATGAGATTCCCTCTTTTTTTTTTTTTTTTTTTTAAATGTGAATCTTATTTGAGGCTTGGAGACACCTGGTTCTGAAAAGAGCAGCTGAGACATGCAATGAGGAGAAAAGGTAAGAAATGAAGCACGTGACTCTGTGACCTCATGTCTATTCATTAATCCATCATTCATTTACCATTAAACGGTGCCTGAAGTTGACTTGTTTAAACTGGATTTCACTTTGAAGAAGTGTTTGGAGACGGAGCAAAGGCCTCCGAATATGAAGAGACCATAATGGATTTAAAAGGACTCGAAAACTCTGCTTAGTGAGCAGCACTAATAATTATACAGAAATGATACTTGACACGTTTATCTTGACTGTTGTAGAAGCGTGTGCTGTGAATTCGTGGCGACTATAAGCAGACAGACATGTGAACGGTTTGGAGGGTTCAGCTCGAGTTCTCAGAGTCAGACGAGTTGGATGTTGTGAGGAAAAACAAGCCGACCCTCCTCATCAGCGTTCCGCCTCCGGTTGTTACATAGAAACATAAAAAAAAAAAAATCAAGAGAACCAGGTAGCAGGTGGCTGCATTTACTGTTAAGTGGTGTGTGAGTGGGTGTCTGCGGTACTGATGAGATGCTTCTGTATGAAGCTTGTTTCAAGGTCAAACGTTTGGGTGACGATGTTTGAAAACATGGAGGAAAGAGGTATGTCGCTTGTTTATTGCTTATATTTTTATCCCAGTGGGAAAAGATCTAAAAACAATGTTTGTCTTTGTTACAGCTGGTGTGTGTGTGTGTGTGAAGGGGGGGAGTTCGGGCATTACGTGCTTGTGTTTGTCTGCGACTTACCGATATAGACCCTCCTGCTGTAGCGTTGCATCAGCAGCAGCACAAACACGTGAAGAGGAATCAGGTTGATGATAAACACGTACCCCCCCCATGCTGACACCTACAACAAAGACAAGAACATGCAAACAAATGCAACATGTTAATAATAGATTTAGTTTTTACTTTGACAAAAAACAAGTTCATCTTAATTAAACCAACTTTTGTAAAAAATAGAGATTAAATGTCTAAATATAAAATCTTTAAAAGAAAAAATACAGCAAGAAAGTCTCAAATAAACAAATAAAACATCAAAGTTAAATCACACTCAGAGCTTTTCAAACACTTAAATCTCTTCTTCTTGCTCTGCTTATTCAGTACCAGGTCAACAGCTTCAGGATGGAGACTGAGACATCCGTCTCCCTAGAGACACGCCAGCTCTTCCTGGGGGATCCCAAGGCGTTCCCAGGTCTATCTCGGGTCTCTTTCCAGTCAAACGTGCCCAAAAAACCTCAAGAAGAGGCAACCAGGATTCATCCTCATCAGATATTTGAATCGCCTCAGCTTCCAACCTTTGGATGAGGAGTTTCTGCAAGCCTGTTTATTCCTGCTCATAGGTGGGACCTTGTTCCTTCAGTATATTTCTGTAGGTGATTGTTGGAATGTAAATAGACCAGTAAATCCAGAGCTGAGTCCTTCAACAAGTCAGACCAGAGCAACAGCTTCATTGCTGCGAACGAAGCAAGTCAAACTGTGTTTTTTTAACGTGAGGGGGGAGGGAACAGCACACCTTGAGATTAAATACCACACCTCTAGAGGACGAGCAAGTTGTTCTACCCTGTGTGTTGTGGTGAAACTTCATGTGATCATGTTGATAATCCATGAAAGAGGGGAGTTTTGGGAAGACATTATGCACAACGCGGGGCGCAAAGCAGAAAAACGTATGTAGCTCACACGTCAACAAAGTCTGTGTAGCGGTCGCAAAAGTTTGGAAAGAGAGAAATGACGACAATCAACGCGGGTCGATGAGCTCACAGCACATATTTCATCTCAGCCAGAGAAATCCATTTTAACAGACGGGTCAGAGTCACGTGTTTTTAGTGAACCTGACCCAGATCCATCAGATGAGCGGTTCCCGTCTGGATCAACCGGGAGGTGTCACTAAAACACCATTTATCAGATTTAGATTCCAATCCTAACTTTTAATCCAAGCGATCACAAAACAATGAAATGGATAGAAAAACAATCAAAACTCAATCATGCTTTTATTTTGACACCCCTTCCTTTTAGCAGACTGAACTCTCGTGTGTTTTGTAGAAGTGTTTTAATAAGGGTGAAACACAGCAGCGATGCGTCACGCGCATAATAAATACACTTATTTTTAATTACGATGCTGCTAAAATCTGACTGAGATAATGATTAGGATTTTTTTTATACTCTAACTTTAAAGTCTTTTTTTGTAGCCCATCACTCTCAATTATCAGCACTAGGCAACAATTAATAAGAAGGTTGTAAAGAATTTCAGATGATTTCAAATGTCTCTTTGCCCCTGAAACAAACTGTTCTCATTTCAGTCAGCGGTTACATGTGAAATAATGAAATCATTGTCTTTTCTAAAACAATGGTGAATACTTTCTTAGAGTTTAAGATAAAAAAGCTGCCAAAACAAAACAGAAATCGCCTCCTACACTCTTGAGCAGGCAGCTGAAGGATGTTGCATTTAACTCTACGTGTCCGTGGACGCAGAATAACCAAGGAAACCGAGAAAGCACAAAATATTTCTGCTAAAAATTAAACCTGAAAAGAAGCGAAGAAAAGCAGCCAGAAAATTCATCAAGGAGATTACATATCCGCAAATTATTTAATCCCTTTTCACAACAGCTTGTAAGAGAGCCTCTTTGCACCTGCTAACAGCAACAGAAAGAGCATTCCTTCCACGTTTTTAATCACAGGAGGACTGAGCATGTAAAGTTCAATTGAAAAATAAAAATCATATCCAACATTAAGGCAGAGAACTAAAAAAAAAAAAAAAAATCTAAATTAGGTTCTTGCTGGTGCAATTATCTTTTGGCAGCCACTTGCATCTGTTGTCTCAGATGGTGACAACCAATTAGACGCCTGTGAACCGTAACTTGAACAAACACCAAAGACGACTTCAATTTAAGAGCCATTTTCAGTGTTGACACGGGAACGGCTGATCAAGACTTTCAGACTATCTGGAAATTAATGAAAAGATGAGAGTGGAAACACAGCGAGGAGCAACTGGAGACGCATCTCGCTGTAGGAATGTTTTAAGCAAGACTTTGAGAAACAGAATCTGAACAGCAGGAATAAGGACGTGCACGAGAAACTAATCAGAATGACTTCAGTACAGAAGCACTAAAATAACTACAATTTAATGTCTTGTATTAAACAACAGTCTGAGCAGCTCTGTACCTGAAGGCCATCAGAAAGTCATGTGACACAATACTTCTGCAGAAAAAAGTTCTCACCCATTAACTCAGAGTCCTTCACAGAAACTCTGCTGTTTCACTGACCCATGGGAGGTGTGAGAATAAAGCAACCACCAGAATTAGCAAAGACAAACATGCACCTGCACGACCTCTGAACAGATGACGCTTCCAGCTTGCAGGTCGCGATAATGACGCCATCTTCACTACAAGTCTTCATCTCGACCATACGGTAAAATATTGCAAGAGGCTAAAGTTCCATATCATAAAGCAGGTGTTAAAATGAACATGATGAACATAAAGACTTGAATCAGAATAATGTTATAATGGCTAAGATCAGCCAACCCCTTATTTTTAATTGTGTCTAAGAGGAGGATCAATCATTCCATTATTACTTTTGCTTGAAATGTGTGACCTAAATATTGTCAGAGATCAAACAAGTCCACATGTTAAATCTAACATCTGTACTACTCTGACAGAGTTACATGTTTTCTTTTTTCTTTAATGAATTAAACTACATTTTGTCCCTTTAGTGTCACCTCTCCTTTCCTCCTTTCCAAAGTAGCGTGAATCAGATGTGTCTCAGAAGCGTAGTGTCCTTTATGTGGCGGTTCTATTTTTTACACACTTCTAAAACGCGTGAAGCTGCAGCTTCGTTTGGACCAGACAGGAAATCAGGTGTTCATGAAAAGTAAAATACCCAGAAGTTTCAAAATAAAAGGACACGTGCAGATTTCTGTAATACATTACCTGTAACGTGTTTGAAGTCTGTAGGTGGTGTGAAAATAAACCAAATACCTTCTAAATACATGCTGTTGTCTGTCTCACTGCTTGTTGTTGTGCAAACTGACGAAAACACGCGTGATTTCGCAATTCTCCTGTGATTTCTTGATCTCCCAGCTGGATGGAACGCTTTTGCGAGTGAGATGCATCTAAAACGCATCTGGTGGGAAGTGGCTGAACTTGTGTGCAAAACGTGCCGTGTCGATTACATGTCCGGTGGAAAGTGTGCAAAAACTCTGTACGTTTCCCATCAAAACGAGCATGTGGAAGGTTAAATAACTTAGATACCATCTCCGGCATCTTTGTTGTGGTTGTTATAACTGTTGTGTTTATCTGACACTCCGACAATCCCTGCAGCAGAGGTTCGAATTCATAAAGTAGGTGAAACACACAAAACAGAGTAAAGGCTAATTAAATCTGCATGCATCAGTCATGGAAGTGATGACAAATTAGAGTAAGAAATGTGCAAGATTATACTACCCAAGTTATTTAATGGTTGTTTAGAAGCCTGCTGATAATTTGATCGGATTTAACAGGGTTTTTTTGATTTACACTGCAGCTTTTCCTCTTAAGTTTTGAGCTCACAATCAACACAAAAAAGATCAAGAGAGTCAAAACACTCTGGTCACAGAGGACCACAGAAAGATGAATGCCCAGAGCAAAAACTGTATCTGTGTGTCTATGCATGTTTACAAACAGGGTCTACATGAAATAATGGTTCTAACAACCAGCTGCCTGCTGGAGCTCGACAGTAGCAGCAGGAAGCGAGAGACGGAAACGTCTGGATCCCAGACTGTACGCCGTTATCACCCTGTGAAGTTTATGAAAGGTTTATCTGATGACCACAGACCGCGTTTGAAGGCAGGGAGGAGGATCTGAAGATGGCTGCAGAAAACTGGGAGAGGGTTTAAGTGTGTATGTAAATCACGTGTCCTCGTGTTTCTCATTTATCAATGTAAAACATTAGTGGAGAAGTTATTTTTTGAGTGCTGATAATTCTCTGGTACTTTTATCTGGACTGAACTGGTTAATGAACAAACTGATCAACCGATCATCAGAGAAGGATTGAATACAGGAGCTTTAAACATACAATAAGGAATTTGGGAACAAACTGTCCTGTTTTTCTCACCTAGTTCTAGTTTCATGATGTGAAACCAGAAAGGTTCTTGTCTATCAGAGACTTTCGCTGCCCAGAACCTCCTTTTAATCTCATCTAACTCTGTCTTTTCTCCTCTGATTACTCTGATCTCCAGCCAGCTGAAGATCCTCCCTTCATGTTTCACCTCTGTCTAATAATATTGTCACATTTAATTAAGCCCTTGAGAAACCCTAGAAATTTCCTGATTAAGTTGAGAATATAAGATGATAATGTGGTAAAACAGGACTTTGGCTCATTCTGTGTTTTTGACACGGTGTGAAAAGTCAAGCAGAGTTGGTGGTTGTTGATCCGATTCTGGCTGTGATGTTGATAGACGTACAAGCCTGCAGTGTTTTTACCGGTGGAGAAGAACCAGGTCTGGACACGAGAGTTTGGATAAAGTAAACATGATGACAGTTTGCTTTTGAAAATAAAAGCTTTGATTTGTTTTTGCTCACATCTGTCCCTCATCATTATGCCTCTCCTTTATCTTTCTGCCTCCATTAGTTTATTTTCGTATTCATCTTTCTACCAATCCCCTCTCTATAATCTCTTGTCTCGTCAGTCCCCTCAGCTGTGTGATCGATGAAGCTGGATTTCGGTAATCTGCTGGATTTGACATCTGTCTTTCTGCCGGCCGAATAGATTTCGTTTGGAAGGAAGAAGCTGGAGATTTTCATATGCGCTTGCACAAACAATCTGTCGCTGACGCCGCGCTTGGACTGTCTTTATCTTTTCTCTCTCATCAACCCCCCGATGGGCTCGTGTCGAAATGGATAAATAATGCAGAAAACACGGGCTGAACACATTCTGACAGTTTCCTCCTATTCCCATGAAACTGCACAAAGGAGAGGCGGGAACTATAACAGTTAACACAACAGGGGGCAGAGTTTATCATCAAGAAGTGGAACATCCTGCATATAAAATACACCTGAAGGTAAAGCCTTCACAACTTTCTGCTACTTTATTCAGTCTAATAAAATTATGTCTCATGTTGCATTACAGACAGCGAGTCTTTAGTGAGCATTTTCCATAAACTATCTGCAGAATCAGACCATTTACTCAGTCTGCAGCTTCACACGTCAGAGAAAATCCACATGGGAGCTCCGAAAAATCAAAAGGCTCAAAGCGGTTTGTATTCCAATTAACCCTTAGCAACAAGAAATGTTCATTTGTCCTTTTTTTTGTCTTTATTGTAGCATTCAAGACAACATTTCAGTCCAAAGTTCTGTAAAACAAAATAAGTAGAACTTCTACTTTGATTCCTTTCAATTAGTTAGAAGATCGCTGCAACTCTAAACTGCTGAAACTTTTTCAGAAGACCTTAATAGATAAATCTGACCTTTAGTCTGTCTAAACAAGTCTTTGGGTAGTCCACTTTCATTAATGGTGGAATGAGAGCAGTTCTTACCATGTAGAAATAAGACAGACAGCAGCCGATGGTCCAGAATACTGAGCCCGTCTTTACCGATTTTACCTGGGGACACAAACAGAAAGAGAAGTTTATAGAGAGCTGTCGGCAAAAAAACAACAACAACACACTTGAATGTGAAATAAAGATATATCAATCTTTGTTAATTAGGGACTTAAATAACATGAGCTGAAGATTTTCTTGTTAAAATGCTCTTCAATTAGTCTAGAAAGTCCAAGAACTGAGAAACTGCATAAATTAAACTTCAACTTAATATGATCCTAAATGCAGAGTTAACCCTTTAGAGGCTGAAGGATCAAATTAGATCAATTCTTCTCTGTTTCTGACCCCAAATCTTTAACAGGATTAATACTTTCATCAAAAACTTACTGTATCAAAATGTATTCAGGTCACCTGCCCTCTGGTGGACAATCTAAGAACTATAGTTGGCAAGTGCCAATTTTATTATGTACAAAAAACTACAAACAATTACACAGAAATAGGAAAGTAAATAGAACCGGTATGGAAAAACAAGGATAATTAAAAGGGGTGTATAATTATCATAAAGATGAAGGGCCAAAGAAGACTGGCTAAAACAAGGTCACTCACTCTGCAATATAAAAAAAACTTCTGTTAGAGCCAGACATGTGCTAGTTAATAATTAAAAGTACTTGAATAAATGTACACACACGAGCGTGTGAGGGCGTGCAAATACAAAAGAGAGGGGTATTTCAGAGTGACCTTTAAAATGATCCAAGTCAGAGAATTTGGGTAACTGAGGAGGAAGAAACGTGATCACCTTCAACCAATCCTGATTACTTAGAAAAATTAATCAATGCTTGCAGGACGAGGGTGGTCTCACTTTACAGAACACCCTGACACAGACCCCTGGAAACACCCCCAGTGATGTTTTTTGGTGCAGGTCAAGTTAACCTAACATACTAATGAACAAGCCAAAAGATGGTAATCTAATTCTCACCAACACAGAATTTATCTTTCTTTGTAGAAACAGGAGCATTTTGGAGCCACTAGGTCTGCGTGAATTAATGTGACAGAACAATTAAGCTCAAGTCAGGTAAAATATTTTCCTCCAGCATGAAAAGAAAAAGTTTAATTATCACTGCTGATCAGTGCCAGCACGTGTTGATTATTGATTTCAATCTCGCCTGGAGCAAATGTGTCTCTTTTGCATCGTGCCCCGTTAATGACTTCACTTCCAATAAGCTCAATAATGCTGTAACAGCAGCTCGGCTTTAAAAAACAGTATCAAAAGCAAACAACTTTTAGTAAAAGTGAACTTTGACAATGTGAGATTTCTTTTCTTATTCAAAGTCTATGTCTTTGTATACAGCAACATATTATATGAACCAAAATAAGTAATTCTCTGCAATGATAAAAGCAAACAGCTAAAGCAACATCTGTGAAACAGCTGGACAGGAAACAGGAAGCATTACAAGATAGTTTGAGACTATTTAGTTTAGAATATTTAAACGGTCGCGTACGCTGCTAGAGTCACCAAAACTTTTCAAAACTCTCTCTGCGTGCGGCCTCGTTAACATTTAGACAGCAGTAGTAACTGAACAAGCTGCAGACAACAATCACACTCAGGCTCAGTCACATCTTCGCAGTCGCAGCTTCGTGTTCATTGTGTGTGCGCACGCTGCGTTCACCGGGTGCCCCCGCTGAATCGACCCCCACCATGCCGCCGCTCCCTTTGTGAAGACGTAGAAGTCACCCAGTGTGAAACCAGTCCAGCTAATTAAATGTGAGCCAAGACACAGAGTGGAATTACTGCTACAACAATGCAGCTATAGTGCACCGGGTTAGAGAAGAGATGCTCTGCAACTCTGTGCTGTGTGAGTGTTTCTCTTATGTAAGCTAGTGGAGCAGCTCTCCTCTGAGTGAGTGGATTCAATTATAGATTATAAGGGAATGTGTGTTTGTTGGGGGATAAACATACAGATTAAGGGAGTAGAGTTAAATGGGTTATTACTGGTTAAACTTAAGCGGTATTATAATCAAGGTTTCTTCTACAAAGACCTAAGAGAATCATTTTGTTTCTGTCATTCTAAGAGAAGATTGGGGGTAAAGAAATGAGGGGGTTGGGGAGTGAAAGAAAGTAATGAGCAATGAGATGACACATGGAGAAAGTTAGTGTGGAAGAACAAGAATAAGGAGGAAGATACCAGAACAAAGCAAGCGCTAGACAAAGGACGACAAAGACAATTAAAGCTAGACAATATAGAAGAAGGATGGAGAGGAGGACAAGAAACCGCAAAGACAAATGTGGGTAAATGAGACTGATAATGGGGAGCAGTGGTGCATGGCCAGGATGATTGTTTTTCAGGGTCCTCGCCAAATCGAATGGAAGATTTGAATGCGGGTGGATGAGTGGAGCGAGGTTTTTCTTTTTGATTGAACAGCTCCACTCATGACATGCCACCTTAAGAGGCGGTGATGGCTGTCGGGAGGAACACCTGCCTCACTCGGAGATGTATTGTTCCTACACATAAGATGACAAGAGGCCATTAAGATGATGCAGAAACAAACATGTCCCTGATGCAACCTAATGCACACGCTGAGGTGAGAAATGGTTGTGGCACAGGTATAAAACAAGTCTAGAGAAGTTGAAAGGTGACGTCATGATCCAACACAAATAATTTGACGACTATTTAATAAGACAATGTCTTATAAAGGGGATTGTGATCATCTTTTGCAATAAACTGCAGCTCTTTACTGAATTTGAGGTCAATGTTGCTCAATGAATATTTGAAAAGGAAACAGGAAAATCATCATTTTTATCATTTTGATTGAATGTCCTTTAGCTATTGCTGCAGTTAAGTTTCTGATCTTTGTCACATGATCTAAGTATGCTTAAACAAGAGTAAAAGTTTCTGTTACTGTCTCATCTGTTGATTTTTCTCAGGGTGTTTTATTTGGGCGTGTCCTCCCATCACCTGGGTATCCTGTCTCCCTGCCCTCCAGTCTGACCGTGAGCTGCCCTGCTGCCCAAATTAGACTCTAATCTTGGGTTTACCTCCCCAAAACTTCAGGTCCACTACCTTCACCCTTAAACCTGAGGTCCTAGCGTTCTGCTCCGAGTGCTCAACTAAGTTTGGTAACAAGAGGCAGTTTGATATTCCTGTCACTCACAACTAGGCTCAAACCACAAGACCTATGTGGCATTTTCACCCTATACCAATCAGATTAAGATTATATCCTAAATTCTGATCATCTTCATCTTTGAATGGAAATTTCTTCAGGACAGAAGCTTTACTAATATTTGTTCAATAGCAGGAAGTAAAAAGTATCTCATTGTGGGGTTTATATATAATGTCAATCATGCACATGTAATTAAAATGCTAGCTAACTAGTCAGCTACCAAGATACACCCAAACTGTACTGTGACTGAAGCAAATTATAAGAATTAGCAGTCAAACAAAATAAAACCACAACCAATTTATTTCTACTGAAACCGAAAAGTTACTGCCAGACAGATAAAACAGCACCAGCTGAAACGGCTGAAAGATACGCAGTGTGTTCGAGGATGTAAGTTTAAATGAGTGGAACTATCAGTTGTGTGGTTACATTGCTGAGTCAGTCAAACTGCTGTTTTATCGAGGGATTTTAATTATAGAAAGAGGGATTCTCACACAGACGCCTGGACACTGAACTGAACTGGCTGCTCAGTATCAAACTGCCAGAGAGTTCAAGTAAAAGCACATGTGCTATTCACTGATAATTTAACAAAATGTCTTTACAGTACCTGCACAATCTGGGAAAAAACACAGTTACTGAGAACAATACTGCAATAAATTATTGTAATATGAATACAATATGCAATGTAATATCAAGAACATGCCACAAATTACTAAAAGTTTAATTTCAAAGAGAAATTTTGTTGTGGTCTACGCCCATACATGTCACATGTATGACTAGAGAAACAAGTTCATCTCATTTTAGTCAGATGGCAAATTTTAAGAGAATAAGAGAGACTAGATTAATGTACTCCTAATTTATATCAAAGCAGTTTGTGCTCATGAAATCACACAAGGCGACGTCACTATTGTTCAGCCTGAGATCCTTCCAATTCAGCGGTTACTGTACCGTCAAGCATTTCACACTGTGACAAACATCAGTGAGGCTTGGTATGATGAAATACCTGAATCGGTACCAGGATGAAAGTCTCCACTGAGAAGCATGTCTTCACACTCAAAAAGATTAGAATAAATGCCTCAAAGGTAAAATAACATTGGACAAATAGCCTGTGATTTTCTATTAAGATTTTAAACTGCCTGCAGCATGTTTGACAAAAGCTCTTTTTATGTTTGCGTATTAAAGTAGCGTTGAATGGGAACAGATATGACTACAGCTAATCAGACTTTCCAATACCAGATGCCACTGGCATTCAACACATGGCTTGGATGAACAAAATTTGGTATATTTACAAGAAGGAAATCTTTTCTGGAAATAGTTTTTCTAAAAGAACTTCTCACTTCCATCTGCCTTTTAAAAGCTGCTGTCCTTGTGTAACTGTAAAGCGTCACTTAAATGCACACTTGAGTCTCACACATGCACTTTCCATGCTTAAAGGTCTCTAGCAATAAGAGAACCATACATTAAATGGCACCTTGAACTTGTTACTGTTCAGAAATGAGTTCATCCAATAATAAACCAAGACACACGATTTGTCCTACATCCTGTTCAGTCTATGAATAGTCCATAAGGCCTCGCATGGTTTACGGCTGAAAGGGTCTTTTTATAAGAAGCATGTTCCCACAATAGACCAATAGAGTTTAAGACCAACCTCTACTATGTTCTTCAACATAAAAGAGTCTGACCTCTGCGATGAACCATCTAAAGTTGTGTAAGCCCTACAAGCAGTGAATAATACTAGAATACAAAGTGAACATAAACCTAGAGGTCGCAGCTAAAGTTACAGCATTCAGGAACAAGAACAAGTAAATTCATGCCTGTTGATGCAACATCTACCAGCGACCGTCTGGTTCCAGGTCAGACTATATAAATGGATTTCTGTACCTCTGGTACTCTGGATGTAAATCAGAATGTTATGCACACAATCACAGTTCCTTGAAGAAGAGGAATGAGGTACGACGCACAAAGAGAAACATCATGCATCCCAGCTGAAGACACCTCTAATCACGCCTTTAGATAAAGAACATGTGATGACAAGCGACCGGTCATGGCTGTACTTAAATACATCCATCATCACTATCAGTATTCAGTTCTTAACGCTCCAGAGTCAGGCTAACAGACTGCTGCTGGTTAGCATGCCTGCCTGTGATGAGCTGGTTTCATGGTTTGGGATGAGTACAAAACTAAACCAAGCAAAGCAAACGAAGCAAAAATCTTCTGTTTACTCATGACCTCCAGGTGCAGCTACTCACATCACCAAAAGAACCAGCGTGAGGCGTTTCCTGGGGATCGGCCATACTAGGAGAGCACTGACGGAGCCTTAAGCCTGAATGTTTTGATGCTCAATGTTTTACAGCAGAAAGACTTCTGTCTCACTGAATAAACGTCTTCCCTCACTTAAGAAACCTGGTTTCATCTGAGTCAGATGAGGGAGGCTGGAGAGGAGGACAACAACATGCTGGACATCAGCCTCTGCATATATGGAACCGTCTACAACTTAGACAATGAATTTTCACCTGTTCAGTGCGTCACAGCTGCTTGTGCATACCACAACAATGCATCATTTCTCTTTCTATGTCAGCATGCAGCCAAAAACCTGGAAGCAGAGTGGACCTGTCTTCCAGCTGCAGAGATGTTATCCTGGAGTCTTCTACCAGGATTACAGGCGTCTTCAGCTCGGACACATGGGGTGTGATATTCTGTACTCTGTGTTGCACCGACTGAAAGGGAACAAATATGTCTTCCAACAATCACACAGCTGCAACTATAATAGCAGCTCAATAGATTGTAAATGAATGAGTTTAGTTTGGAACAGAACTGAAGCTCTTAATCATGTAACAGGTGTCCTTCAATAAAACCAAAGCTGCTAATGATCAAAAGGTATCAGTGCACGTACGTAGCAGAGGCAGAGACACAGAAACATCATGACAGCAAATATTGTAAAGACTGAACTTAAGCAAAACAATGTTTCAGTTTTCAATATTTAACATGAAGAATCGTTTTAAAAGTGAGATTGTAGAAATATCTTTTTATACTTTTATTCTCTGGGGGAACGGCCTGCAGGCAGGGAAACGAGCTTCATGCAGGCAGAGTTTTAATACACAAAGTCCTTCGCCACATGCAAACAACTTGAGATTAATTTATGTATTTTTCTTTGATAAATTCTACAATCATTTATTTTGTATTACATAAAACATCCTGCCTTATTAATTTAGCCCGACACAACTTAACAGTGCAACTCTGGTAATTGGTTCAGTGTAACTTCACACCTCTATATTGAAACACAGCAGACGACTGGAACAAGAGGCAATCTGCAACAGCATGACTTTTACAGATTTAACAGATTATACAAATAAATCTACAGGAAATGCACCTCAACATCCTGCAGTTTTCTTCTCTCAGAAGAAACAAGATTACTTCTGGTTATTTTTTTTTTATTTAAACAGAACTACATATTAGTTTTTAAAATATTTTAATAATTTTGGGATGGCTGCCTTTATTCTGTGTTGCTCTTACGGGATATACAACCTTGACAATATAATGCCAAAAGAGTTTTACAGATGGATCTGATTACAGTTTTAATCAAGCGATTATGTGAAGATTTGAATACATTTGTTTTTGCGTTCAAGTAGAGTTCAAATATAAAAACATCAAAAAATAACCAAGCAAGTCATATTAAATAGATAAAGCTCCATGGAGAAGGACGTTAAGATTTCTGCAGGGCTGGAAGGCAGCTGCTGATGCAACGGAAGAAGCTGGCAAACTGATGTCAAAAGGCTTTCATCTTAAAGCTGGAGCATAGCCGCCTTTGTGCTAGCCTCTGTAAACATCTGAACTGTATTTTAGCTGGGCAAAAATAAATATATAAAACTCTGGTCAATGAAATACCTCATTTCATTCAGTTCAAATCAAGGATAACCCAAATAAATAGTATTTTAATCACTGAAAAGTGAAAAAAAAAAAACTCAAGCTGCTGAAAACTGCACATTCAACAAGAAAAAATGCTGCGTGTGTTTGAAGCCCAACCTGCTCTGTGCACTGCATGTATTTTAGAAAAGGGAAGTAAACTGGAAGGAAGGTGCTTATTTCACCTTTAACTCTTCAATTCTACTCTTAAAGGTCATCTTTCTGTGGTGGATTTTAAACACGGTTTGTTGTATCCTTTGAACCACATGACCAGCAAAGATCACCAGCTTGCTTTTCAGGGCTGTGGATAAATTATTCAACATCGGAGGCAAACAAGACTTGAAAGCAGAGCTGCAGAAATGCTATCCTGTAGGAAAAAAAATAGATTTTTGGATCTCAATCTAAAAATGTTTCAATTAAAAGGCATCAAAATATGATAAACATGACATACCCAGAGGTAGTAGGTGAATTGCAGTGCAAAGATGGCGATGCCCTCGTTGTCAAAAGAGCCTGCCACAGAGCGAGAGATGTAGCCCGGGACAATGGCGATGAAGCAGGCCGCCAGCAGCCCTGCGCCCTGGTTCCACAGCTCCCGAGTCAGCAGGAAGGTGGAGATGGCAGTCAGGCCGCTGAACACTGGGGCCAGGAACACACACACATCACGGATGTGGACCGTGATGTGAAGGAGATTTAGAACGTAGTGGATAAGGCCTGCTGTCACCATCAGACCTGGATACACCTGAGGGCAGAGAGACAAAGAGGACGACTCAAGCAACAGAAACATTGACAGGTGAGATCATGAGGCAGGATAAGACAGCACACAGATTCAGCCGAGTCATAACACACACAAGCTCAATTCTGCTGAGTAAGATCATTGTTTTATTACTCAGAAAGTTAGTATTAACCACATGATCCTAAAGCTAAACAGCTGATTGGCTTTAAATGTTAATATAAGCACTTCTATTTGACTTATTCTAGTTATTTAAAGCAACAGATGAGAGCAATCCTTAATTAATAAAGATATAAATTAATACTTCAGTGTTTCAGCTGATTTTTACTAAATGTTCAGCTTTTCTCTTTAAAATTACCCACAAGTCTTTTCAGTTTCCAGTCAGAACAGGTTTCACCTTTTCTTTACTCCCGTGTGAGTTCAGCAGTCAGCATCTGATTATTGGGCTTTAATGTTGCTCTTCTGATTACTGCGAATTATATCTAAAGATAACTGCACAGCAAGTTTGATTACTGTAATGCGTTTTATCTTTATATATTAATTACTGATTAGCTGATGACTCATCTTCCTGTAAACCTTCCCAGGTTGTGAAGATGCTCACTCGGTTTGTTTAATTCATCTAAAGACGTGATCAAGATACAAAAGTTAAAAAACGGAACCAGTTCCAGTTCTTGCAGCTTCTTTTTTTAGCCGAGTTATGAAATATGGCTGATAGGAAAACACACGCCAGTTTTGTTCTTCATATCCAAAAGCATTTTATTAAACATTCTTAAATGAAACTTGTAAAATCCATAGCTGTATTTGAGGTGGATAAACCAGTCTGGAAGGTTTATTTGAAGATTTTATTCATGGATTCCACATTCCAGCTTACAGGTACTGGCGACTACATTCATATCACACATGCATCACACATAAACAGACATGAAAGCATGAATAAACATCAACATGTACAGCCAGCAGGCTCCGCCAGGTCGTTCTGTAGCCGAGCGCGTGGAGCACAGAATTCTGAAATCGTATAAACGCTTGCTGACTCTGCGCTGGTGCTGAAAACAACTATAAATAAGAGCTTAGGAGTGGCTTTAATAAAGCAGAGGAGACAGTCACTGTAAATAAAGTTTTGCAAAGGAGACAAGAAATATGTATTCTTTGGCTAGAAAAGAAAACAGACCTTAATCCATGTCTTGTATGCATGAATTAATGAATGGATAAATAATCATAATTACACGTGGAGTAAACAAGGACAAATAATCCAAGTTTTTGTTTTAGAAATGTGAACAGAAGGTTAATAAATGGCTTGGATTAGAGTGATGCTGCAGATGGTTGGACGCTGACTGGCAGGTAAATGTAAGACACCAACAGCTGGGCTTAGAAAAGAACAACCAGTCTGATCCCAGTCTGTTAAAATAATATTTGCACGTAAATATTAAGACTTTTCTCCTCACTTCTAACACACACAGCTGAAAGATGGTGCAGTCCAAACCCCACAGCTACGAGTTAACAGCTCAGTTCTTTACTGTAGATAAAATCAAACATTTACAAGAAGCAAACCCAGAACAGCTTTAGATCACATCACATATTCTACAATCTTGTAAGGACTATATTCACTGCTCCCATCGACTGTTGGTGTGAACACGAAATGTCACCGCAACAACACACGCATGTTGTCACAACAGCAGCGTCAACTCATGCATCACGAGTGGCATTTAAAGGACTTGGGGCTTTACATCAAGGGATGGAAGGCCCAATTTCTTTGCAAACACACAGCTGGAGGTGTGACAGAATGAAACCGGACAACATTTTATGTTTCTGACAAGAAAATGTTGCCTGGTGAAGTTATTAATCTTTTAAATCGGCCTCAGAGCTGGAATACAAGAGGTAAATATGAAATATCATGGAAATTAAAATTGTTGCACTGGTCTGGAAGAAAAATGATTTTTTAGAAAAGTCCTAGTTGTAATAACACGAACACTGGATAATAAAATTAAAACGGAACTCAGTCATTTCCAAGAAGATGTGAGCTTAAGCTTTTTGTTATCACGTAATTGTGGGTTTAAAAAAAAAAAAAATAGTCAAACGAACTTTTCCTTCCTTTTTTAACACATTCAGTGTCTCGTCTTGTACAAAGACTTGCATTTCTGGGTTCTGCTAATTCTCTGAAGACTCAGTGTGGCAAATCAACAGATCCAATATGTTAATTTCTCACATAATCTCACTAATTAGGAGACACACACAGGAAACCAGCTCAGCTGTGCATTTGTTCAGAAAAGGAGAGCAACAAAATAAATAAAGTTAAAGTGAATTTCAGGCTCAGTGAGGGACGCTACAGTCTCACAGTGTGCAGCCCAGCTGGATGCCAGGCACACTGCAATCCTAAAAACTTTCTTAAAGGCAATCAATAACAAACATAGAAAATTATTCAACAAAAAGCTTTAAAAACTACAAACAGATTCTAAAACATTTTACACGCAATTTATTCACCTGGAAAGCTTTTACGCTGCCAGAGTCACAATATTCTACATTCAGATCCATCCGTGGTGCTAAAATTTGCAACAGCAATTACAAAAATTATTAAAAGTTAAAAAGAAACCCCTTATTTTTGTTAAAGATCTCCCCTGCAGGACAGAAATGTGCTGAACAAATGCTCTGGATTAAAACAGAACAGCACTCTTCTATAGTACGCATAATTATACAACATCCTCTGCAGATTCGAAACGTGGCCTCTATAGGTGAGGCCTCGTGGCCCCTGTCTCGTCTAACCATGAGAGGAGATCTAATTAGAGCCTGGTGTTGTAGCGCTGAGCCTGTCTGAAGCAAAAATGCAAGTACAACAAGTAAGTGATTCCTAATGTATGTTCACTGTAGCCTCGGTTCATACACTACAGCTAATAAACTCAGGTCTTCATCTTTCTAATAGCTGCCAACGTGACCTCAGCTTCACCGGTCAGCTACGATACTTCACAGAAAATTATCCACGTCTCGCCTCTCGGCTTGGAGGATTCCAGTCCGTCTAATGGAGAAGCATTCGGGCATTAACGTTGTAATTATTAGGCTTTTTGAACTCAGGTATGATGAAGACCGTTATGTTTTCCTAACAAGGTTTGACATGAGAAAATCAATGTGCATAATTTATAAACATCTTTCTCTAAACTGATAAGAGCTGCAGACATCTCATTATAAAACCTTAAAAACTGACAAAAGCCGTTTGCAAATACGTGCGTTAATTGTCCTCATGGAGACGGCACAGGGGTTATCAGCCTGACAGCCTGCTGTTGTTATAGACTGACACATTAAAGAGGCTTTCTTTTCTTATTTGCAGCTCAGATAGAAAGAGCAACTGACAGTCGTCCCCTGGGGAGTGGAGGGGGGAGGAGGGGGGAACAGGAGGAGGAGGGCAACTGGACAGGTCTTAGGAGAAAGGCACTCAACTGTCACATGAACTGATATCCAATCATCTGTCTTCCAAATGGTGCAAGCTATCTGAGTGCTTAGAGACCTAATGTTTATATACAATTAATGAGCACTGTCAAGATCATCTGTCCAACTTTGAATTAAAAACAGGGGTAAAGTCAGGAGAAGGAAGAGGAGACTCATTGCTGTTGAGATTTATCCATGTTTTAAAAGTAAAGACTTTCAAAGACCCACTTCAATAAAAATCATGTTTTTCGTGTTATTAACATGTTCTTGTGCCATTTTTCTGATGCTAGAGGACATATTGTAAGAAAATTAAGCTCATTTCTAAGTATTTCTACATTCAACTTGCTGTAATCAGTAGCGGACGCAAAAATGAGGTCTGAAAAAGACTGTTTGGGATGTAGAAAAGGCACTGGGTAGGCCACAAATGCTTAGCGCTAGCTAGCTAGTGCTAGCATAAACAGAGCTCTCAGTAACAAGGAGGGGTGTGGGGATCCTCTGCACACACGGTTCCACCCACAGTGCAAAAGCGAATTGCTAGTGAGCTACTGCTGCTATGCAGAAATTATGTCGAAGAAAATGGCACAGGTTTTGTGATTTTGGGCAGAACTTAAAGACCACTGAGACACTTTAAAATAACGCAAAAGATGATCAAAGTGGGTCTTTAATGCAAAGAAAAGCTCACACAGTTATTTTATAGCTTTGGAAGCAGAGCAGGAGGCAGACCAAGTTCAAGGTTTTTGTGAAACATGTCTGACTTCAAAAACTAGCTAGGCTCATTTATATACACAGGTTGGATTTTAACAGTTAGCCTGCAGAGTAAACAGATGTGTAATCTCTTGTATGAACCAGAAACTGAATATAAAGATGGACCATGCCACGTCATCTAGGAGTTACAAACCCATTTTTATTCAAACTACTTTATTCAATTCCAGTCAGAATAATTTACTTTTATTTGCACATTAATGAATAGAATGTGTGTGTTACAGAAAAGTCAGATGATACATATATCGTGTCAGATTAGATGACATATTAGCCAGCAATAAATTTTCATCTGATTGGGCCACAAAGATTAGATTTTACAGGCTACAACCATCATGTTAAAAGTAAATTTATTAAAAAAAATTTTTATTTTTAAATCAGTTGAGCTCTACATGCCCCTGCTCTGATTAAACCCTGGGCTCTTGCATGTTCTCTACATGCATATTGACTTAACTTGAGTGTGGTCTGCTGGGGACATTAACATATTTCAACTGATGTTCAAGGGGAAAATTAAATTACCTTTAAAGCAGAGCTGTGTAGAGATCAGCGTGGCACACTGTAATCTGTGTCAAATGATTAATGTGTGAATTAGTCTGCAGTTTCTTTTTTTCCCTTACGAATTAGTGAAATGTTCATACATGAGTGCAGAGCACAGATCCGTTCTGGCTCTGCTTATTTGAATGCAGAAAACAATCCACTGCGCTGCCTGGGAGTTTTGCAAATGTCATGAAAATTAACTTAAGACTGAATGTCTTCCAGTTCCGATTATCCGTCTAATCATGAGTTTCAGCTTCTGCCTTTGGGGAAAAGGCCTAAACCAGGTATCCATGTTCCATAACACAACCAAATCCATTATTAGCAGGTCTTTGGGTTTGTAATTACCAGTAACTAATTATAAAACCTTATGAGGAATGAACGCTGATGAAGGGATTTGGATTCCAACTGCAAGGCGTTAAAAACTATAAGTAAATGTCAGTATGCAACATGGCAACAGCTCCTTCCTTAGGCCATCTGCTTGTTCGAAAGTGATAACACCAACTCATTGTGCTGCACGATGTTTTAATGCTTCACTGCATCACTGTGTGAAAGAAAATCAGCAAGAGGAACTGTGTTTCTGATACAGTCAGCAGGAAATGAGTCAGAAGAGTCAGATTACAGGGATGATGGTTCAGGTTCTGTGTCTGGACTCTGCTAGAAACACACTGGGAGATTCTTTCATTTATTTGACACCAAGAACGAGGAATGTGAAGTCCTGTGAAATCATTAAGTCATGCAGTAACGGTGCAGAGTTTAACCCCCCGTGAGTCCAGCGAGTGTTTTTCTATGAAAGGAAGGCAGGTGCCTTGAACTCAGAGCAGCAGTGCGGTAGATAAAGTGTGTGTAATCATCACGTTGCATTTCTAAAAGGTTGCTTGTTTCACTACAGTGTCTGTGGGGAATCTGTCAGGTTAGCAGTTTACTGCTGCTGGACTGTAGCTTAAACCTGATGCCTGGAAGCAGCTCAGAAAGGCTCTGTGGTAACTCTGAACTGCATCAGACACAACCAGAAAATCACTGAACAAAGGCAGAATGAACATGTCTCTAATACGGGTATACAACCGTTTTCATACACACTTTGTTTTTAAGCGAAAAAAAAAAAAAAATTTAAGAATGAAACCAAAAAATTAAATCAATATAAAAGGTAAAGTTCATGAGCATATAAACATCTAGGGCTATCAACTTTAGTCATTTATTTGACTAACTGGTCGACACCGTCTTGGTCGACCAGTTGCATATTTTCTTCCCCACCAATAAGGAAATTTTCATTAATTTACTCCTTGATATTGCACCGTAGAACACTCGGGAACCGCACCTATGACTGACTGGGCAACGCAAGGATGCTGCTTCGCACTCAGTGAGGAATATAACTAGTTTTGCTATATTCAGTTAGAACGCTACTTGTTTGGGCTGTAGTCGACAAAATGCACAGCAGTTTTAGCAGTTATATTTTTTGTAGCGTTTGATGTGATCAGGTGAGCGATTGTGACTTTCAATATAGACCTCCTCAATTTGCAGTTAAAAAAACTTGCCTAATTTTCAAAAAAATTGTATTATTATTATAGTTTTATGTAATATTGTTGTTTTATAAATGCTCTATGACAATTGTTTAATAAATGTTCAATGAAAATGTAAAACAATTTTTTTGTCAACTAATCATTGCGCAGGACAGGACTTTGGTCGACTACAGCCCTATAAACATCTGAACAATCATAACTAAGGAATTCTTTAAAATCCTGTTTACTGGTATATTATCATTGCTTATAGGTACTTATAGGTAGAAGAAGAACTTTAATCTGGGGCTGAGGAGTGATGGAGTGCAACATGACCAATTATAACTTGGAAACAATAAGAAAAAGAAGAAAAACTAAAACAGTAGTGAAAAAGAAAGTTTAATGTCTAGTATCAAACTATATGTAGAGATGTACAAAACTGAGGTCAAGGTTAATAACTAATACTCATCTTTTACCATTATTATTATAATGAATGTAACTTTTACCATACAGAGGGTAATTATTAGCTGAAGTAAACAAGTTGAACAGTGGATTATTCCAGCAACTTCTTCACTTTGAAACTGTTTATGATTGAAAACAGCTGACATCTGTCCTCCATCGTTCACTAATCACACATGATTTCACGTGCGTGCACATTTGCGCCAGCCTGATGTTTGTGTGGGTGTTTTACGTGTACTCTACTTTTATAGTGCTGCTCTGACTGGTGATAAACAATAAGCAGTCTGTCTAGTTTGTTTCAAAGGAAAACTTACTGTTCCACCAACTATCCTGCCCAGTGGGTACCACGCCCGTTCATCAAACCAGTTGAGGAACTCATAGAAACCATTTGTGGTGAGATGGTGTGTTGATCTGTAGTTGAACCTGAAACACAGTAAAAACAGAAGAGTTAACAGTGTGAGCGTCAGTTGTTCTTGGCAGAGAATAAAAAACAACAAAAAAAATGACTTAATTATGAGATTTTAGGAAGACACTGAGGACTGGTGATCCACAGAGCTTTGTTATAGAATCAAGACAGCCCCACATTCAGAACGGGAGCCTTTGTGGTCATGCCAACAACTCTAAGGTCAGCAACGGGTTGAAAACAAAGTGTTTTACTCAAACTGTGGCTTTAGATTTGAAAACAAAGCTTCCTAACAGTACAGACCATTTCGGTTCCAAGCAGTGGGATTTACAAAGGTGTCAAAGACACAAAACAAAAACCCGATATATGGAATATCCCTTTCAGTTCAACTATAGATGTGGTAAATGGAGGAGAGTGGAATGATTGAAACAGCCGACACTGTAGGAAAAATTTTTTAAAAATGTTGCAGAGAAGGAATTCTCAGAGGTGGCTTCTTCGCCACACAGCTAATTAATGTAGGAAGCATTATGGTACGATCAGAGACTCGATGCCTGACACAAAATAATCCATGTATAGAGACATGAAAGTGTAGCAGAGGAGCTAGCTAAAGGCCAATTACCTGGGAGATGTATACCAGTGAGAACATGATAACCTCATCTGTGACTAATAAGCTGTTATACACAGGAGAAAGTCTTGGATTCATATTTTATCAAGTGGAGCAAATAGCACAAATACCACTGCAGCAACCTGGAACACTTCACATTTAAGTGACAGAATCAATAACCTTCTGCAGGGTTAATCTATAGTAAACACTTCATTATGAGCACAAGCTACATTTTAATTCTAACAAAAACTACTAAAAATATAGTTAATTCTTGTTCATATATTTACAATATACAGGCAAATCTGAGTTGACTAAACAAAACTTTACTTGTTTGAAACAACTTTCTAAAATATTCTCTGCAAAAATGTTGAACCGCCCCAAAAAACCGTATGTGAAGCACAGTGATCAAAAGTTGTTGGAATATTCTTTATATCTTGGAGGGGAAACAAGGAAAAAACCCACAAAATAATAAGACTAGCGGTTCCTAAAGTGGTTTTGAAAAGCTATTAAGAAGCTGAAGAGAGCTTCTCCTTTGGGCTCCTCAGGCAATCACATTTTTCAACAACCTGAGGTCTGAGTCTTGGCACAGAACAGACAAGGACGAATAATCTCTGCAGCTGGAGCACAAGAATACACAAACAATGTGTTTATATATGGTGTTGGAATTAAAATATATGTATATATATATATATATATACATACTGTCTAAAACACTAACTAAGCCTTCTCCATCAAAATGTGCCTAGTAAAAAAGGTATTATGTCATCATTCAATTTATTTAAAGTCAAAGGTTTTCTACCACAAGAAAGATATTAAAATCTTTAAGTTTTTAAATATTCCAAAATAAAAATGAAGGCCAGTAATACAAAACAAAACCAATAAGTCAAAATCTACTTCTATCTAGTCTTCAGTTAACTTCTGAAAACAGGAGTCTTTAAAATCATCCATAGGTCGCAAACATGTACATCAAGGAAGTTTAATGAGGAAAATAAAAAAGGAGGAAACACCCATTTGCAAGTTTAAGATATTAGATGGTCTCTGATGGAACATGAAGTGTCCAAGTTATTTTTGCAACTTTGCAAATAAAAAGCTCCCAGATGTTTGATCATTTTATAAATACTGATGCATACAAAGAAAATTTAAAAAAAAATCTAAACTACAATGATGGAAAATGGAGAATCCAGCCAGTCAGGTGTGAGAGTTTTTCTAAGGACACTCAGAATGTAGATAGAACTGGTCATGCACTTCAGCCTCATTGTTCTGCAGCTGTCAGATCAGCGAGGCACAGACAAAGCAAATTCCAAGAAGCTTTTTCAAAGACAACTCTGCAAACTGCCAAGCCAAATCCACAAACCCATTTTCCATCGATCTCACGGACAGCTGAACAGAGTGCTTCATCCCTGCCCTTGTCACTTTGATGAGGCAGATAATGTCGCTCTGCCAGCCACATTAGCAATTTAATGCATAGCTGCCTATATAGTTTCAAGCCACAGAGCCTTTGATTACTTGCAATGCCACTACTGCCTCCATTTGCACCTGCAATTTGGCTCCAAGACGAGCACCACAAACCTGACATCACAACAACACACCTCTGGATTGATACCTGTGAGGAGGAGGAGGAGGAGGGCAAAAGGTGAAGCCTGCATCAATTCCTCAAATAACACCAGAAAGCTTCAAACTTCTGCAGACATGAGCGGTATTCTAATCAAGGCCATTTCAATGATTTCCAATTCAAACAGGAACATCTTTATTATGGACAAAGTGAACTTTGGTTCCATTTACAAGTTGGTAACCGTATATAAAAAGTTCTCTTCAGACCCAAACACGGACCGGTGAAAAACAGTGTTCATCAGCCTTTTGACTAGTTACATGTTCTGTGAATGAGTAGACAGAAGGAACAAAGGGCGTTAAGGCACATAAAACACATTCCTCTGTCTATATGACCCACAAAGATCATTTGAATATTTTCTCTTAGATTGTTGAGGAGTTACGGTAATGTGAAGCAACTGTCCTAATTTTGGATAATGGTAACAGAAAGAAGATGAAGGAAAGATTGTTTTTATTTTACTTTATTGAGTGCCCTCAGAAACACAGTGAAATGTATGGAAATATACAGATGGAATATTTAAGTAAAAATTTAACTTTAGAAAAAGTTCAAGTACAAATATGAAGCTAATTGATCGGCCAGACCAAGTTTTCCGAATCTATAAGCTGAAAAACCCCAAGAAGAGCAATTTAACCCTAAAGCTACTTGGGGTGCATTCACACCAGCCTTGTTTAGTCCCCTTGAATCAAACTCTAGTTCGTTTGCACAGAAACTCCGGTTCGTTTGGGGAGGTGTGAACGGGCAACCGAACTCTGATTCGGACCAAACAACTGACTAAAAACGTGGGTCTCGATTCGATTGAAACAAACTCTGGTGCGGTTTGATTGCATATGTGAACGCAACTGCACCAAAAGCAGGAAGTAGACTATATTATGCAGCCGTCTCAACCACCTCGTGTAGTCATCTGTCTCGTTATCTGCTCATCCTGAACCCATCGCTGCAGAATATTGACCTGGTATATTCACCAAACACAACAGATGAACCCAAAAACCACCAGAATCTGCTGCTACTCCATATTTGTTTACGTTTCACTCTCCCACGGCAGCACCAGGAAGTGCAGTAACAACAATAAAAAAGTGTAACATGCTCCTATTCTTATTAGGTTTGGTTCATAAAGTGCAGAGTGAATCCAAACCACACCAACTAAAAACAATAACAATGTTGCAATTTTGGTCCCCAATCGAACCGAGTCCACCGGACTATCAGGTGTGAAAACAGCCTTAAATACGTTTCATATCAACGTTGATATCTCTGAATGTTCATCCGGCATATCAAAAATGTGTCTAACAACTGATATTATTCATTTTTTTAGTAACCCGTATTTTTAGGATAGATCTTCATGGTCCACTTTCAGCTAAAAGTAATGAACCATGAGACAAAATGTTTTATCAAAGAACTTTATACTGTAGTGAAACCATGTCAAAATGTGAACGAGAGAATGCAGCACATACACCATCATTCCAGAAAAGATGTGTTTTTTTTTATTAACTGTAAGAAGTTTTGACACTTAATAAAATAAAATACATTTCTTCACAGTAATTACAACTTAAAACCCCTCTGATCTAAGATTCTGTGGTTGAACCGGCTGGTATTATAAACACCACCAGGTTTCTTCTTCTGTTTTTCGTTTTGTGCATTAGTAACACAAAGAGCTAAAAAAAAAATTTACCTAAATAAAAGCAATAAATAACTGCAAGTGTAGATGGGACGACCCACTAGACACAGACAGACACTTTTAAAGAACTATTTATTTCCTCCTGTATGTTTGAACAATGAAAACCAGATTCAAGACACGTCTCTTCGGTTTGTATGAAAAACATGCTTGTATTAAGACCTGAAACGAAATAGTGGGAATTATTTTAGACTTATCACTGTTCTCTCACTGTTAGATGTGCCGACACTTGTGATTTAAGATGTTTAATCTGTAGGATGTTCCTGTATAAAATATTCAGTCAAGGTTATTCAAAGGAAGTGATTAAAATAATCTGATTATTTACAGGGTGCAGTCCCTGCTGTTGGCAGCCATTTGTCCCCCCACAAGCTTTAACTCACACCTCTGCACAGCTTAGAAGTACTTACAACAATTAGGCAATATTCTTAGTCCGGTGTTATCGTGTGTGGGTTAAAACGAACTATTTTGTGAGCTTCTTTATGGCTTTTTTTTTATATATATAAATCCATAACAGAATAAGGATGTTTCTAAAACAGAAGAATATAAAGTATGTCCCTAAGATAATTCTCTTAGACGTAAACAACTGCAGTAAACTGAATGTTCTGGTAGTTTTAATGTTGTGTGTGTTTTGGGAAGTAAAAAGTATCAGGCCAACTTATTTGCACAAAAGACGTTTCCTTCTCGCGTTGCTTTAAATTTCCAAATCCAAACTAAAAGCTTATGCCAGTTTGTGATGCACACCTGCCAGGATTTGCATGGCATGCCAGAATTCGTGCACATCCCACGGGGACGTGTTCAAGCTGCAGGATGTGTGCAGATCACGGCACTGTGGGGGGGTGGGAAGCAGCAGAAAACCAGAAAATGCAGTTAGGACGTTTCACCACTTCTAACATTCTAACTGACTTGTTAAAAATTAAAGAAGCTCCAAGTCCTGCAATAAATGAACTTAACAGGCTTATATTACCATCTGATAAGATGAAAAACAGAAGTAAACAGCATAGAACACGATTATCACCACATGACATCACCTTGCAGCTTTTAACTACTTTTTAGGCACATCCCCTTTAGCTAAAATTAGAAATTAACATTTTTAAAAAGTCACTTTAATGTAGAATTTCAAATTGTAAATCAACAAAGACAAAGAATCTCGTAAATAACAAAAAGAATATTTAATGTCTTCCAATATTTAAGTGTATTAAATTTAGGATATTATATGTTTTTAAAATATTTGAAATTTTGTTTCATGTTGTAAACAAAAACCTCACGGTTTAAAGGTTTGGAAAATAGGAAAAACCCAATAGAACCTGTATTTGTTAGACATTCAGTCAAGGTTTCAGTTAAAAGCTACTAGATCAGTGTTTAGGTTCAAAAATGACTTAATGGAAAATAATTTGAAGATATAATCAGAGTGAAAGGTAATTTAAAAATTATTTAAGGTTCAACCTATTTAATTTCTGGTAGTTTCATATTTTATTATCAATCTGGTTATTGATGTTGTCATTTTGTTTGATGGACGTACAAGCAAAATAAACATACAAGTAAACTAAGTTCAAATATCAAATATCTAGTTCCTGTCAGGCGTGAACAGTTAAACGGATAAACACAAAGTTAAATCCCTTTTCAATGCACTGGACACATTTCCCATCATTGTTGATTGTTTCTACACAGATGTGTTGAGCAGTAGTTCCTTAATGTTCAATATCGATAATATCGATACAGTAAACGTGTTGTACTGACCACCACAAGGCAGGACAACAAGCACTCTAACATCGTATAAAAAAGGTTTTTCACTGAAAAAAGACTATTAAAAACACATGAAGCTTTATTAAATAACTCTTTATTACGTAGAATACTACAAACTTATGTAAAAGTGAATTAGTGAGTTTGTTTCACCCGTTGTCATGATATCAAAATAAAATAAATATTATCCAGAGAATTTTGGTTTGTTGAAAATGCAAAACAAAGAAAAGCTTTATTGTATCGTATCGATCGTGTATCGTATCGTAAGCAGTGTATCGAGATATATATAGCATTGTGGGATAATGTATCGTTACAGCCTGACTGGTCGCTATAAATGAGAACACAGAGGATTTTTTTGCATGTAGATGTGAGCACTAAGGGGGCTGTACAAGTTTAATATGAAACAGAAACAGGTCAGTTTGGTACACAGAGCGATCCTGCATTCGATTTACAAAGATATATTGTTCTAAACTAAACAAAGTCCCAGTGTGATGTAAATGGGTGTTGTGTTGTGATGATAAAGAAGAATCTGTCTGGTCAACAGAGTTCAATAAGACCACCAGAGACAACCAGGAGACCTTTAATAGGAACAATATCCGAAGATGTGAATAATTTCAGTTTAATGCCTACTTTATAAACCCCATCAACACACGTCTCCACTGGGATCAAACTGTCGCCAGACGTGCATCGTAAACACACAGACAATAAAAACTCAAGTAACAACAACAAAAGTAGGCCGGTCCAGATCGAGTGTCTTCTTATTCAGTTTGTGACTTCAGGGAGGTTTTATTTATTGAGTGTAATATTTCAACATCTCCTTCTTAGCTAGACAATAAATCTGGTGCAGACATGGACATAAAAGTTTTAACGCTCAGATTTTTCATCGCTTATTTATGTAAATGAGTTTAATCAAACTTATTACAGACGCAGTCATTATTCAGATTCGTGATTTTTAACGGTTCTTTGAATTTTCTAAAGTTACCGATCATCCCTACAGTGAACCAACCGAGGCAGGGTGAGTACAGATTAGATGTTTCACAAGGAAAAAAAAGGTTTGACTGATTGGGCCAAAATAAGTTGTAGAAGCTTTTTTCATAGTTATTATTCGGAACGCCTGAAGCGTCTGTCAAACTGAGCAAACTGTTTCAGCTTCTTCTCATGTGAGCTGCATCACTAGATCCCCAAAGTTTAGCTTTACATCTCCACAAAGAATCCCAAGTGGACACAAAGACTGAAACGAGACTTTTGGTATAAAAAGATATTCACGCTTAAACCCTCACAGTAAAACAAAAAACTAAATTATCTGCAGTAATGAAGATTTATGAGATTTTCTACCATTTTGATCGTAAATCCTCCATTTTTTTTGAGTCACATGACAATCACAATCAAATCCAGGACCCTGCAGACGACAGCTCTGATGGATCCGTTCTGACTGACGGCTCAAAAGTAGATTTCAATGACACCAGGTGCTTCAGTGACAGTTGCCTCATACCACAACAGTTCAATAAGTGATATCAAAACACTGGAGAATAAGAGCACATAAATAAAGCATTAACAGCAGGGATGCCACTTTTCTGAATCTCCCATCCCAAACAAGCTCAGAATGAAAGGCAGGAAACAGGTGGCAGATTTTCACAGCTGATTTTAGAGCTTAAATTACAAGTTATTTGTACAATTTATTAAATCTCTGCATGGAAGCTACTTTTTTCTTTTGATACACCTATGTTTAATTATATGCACCCAGTGGCATGTTTTAGTGATAAAATATAAAAATCAAAAAAAGTGCTTTAAACTTTAAAAGTTATCTTGACATGTCAGAAAGGTTTGATCCTTTTAATTGTGTTAAAATGCACCATAGGTGGTTTGGTTGGACATTTGGTGCTTTAAAGAGGCCATTCCATTAAAAATGGTTTTTCTGAGGTTTCTGTTGAATATTTTAGCTCCACAGGTGTTCTTACCTTCATAGTGGGTGTGAAAACAGGTCAATAACTTCTTTCAGTTTTTATCTCTCAAACTACGCAGGTGGCGATAAAACCCGAGTTCTCGTCACAACTCCTTTGTTCGTTAGTACTCATCAGCTCCCGCAGTTGAAACCACGCCTAGCATGCTGCTGGCTAAAAGCGCTAGCATAAACACGTATCAAACAGAGAGAGTACAGCTGTGTCCACATTCAGGGTCTGCATACTGCTGAGAGTCCTTCCTTTCCTTCCAGCATGCTGCTGGCTAAAAGCTGTTAGCATAAGACGTAGCAAACGGGAAGACACGACGTCTGACCTTGCCATGCACAGCGGGGCAGGAAACAGTATACCTTGTTCTCATAGGCTAGTTTGTTAGCCAATCAGAGTCCAGCAAACTCGAATAATGAATATGAACGAGCTGCTGTCAAAGCCTGACGAAGCAACCTGATGGAAGGAACCGGAACCACCCGAATTTTAATGCAGACAGATTGAAAGGTCTGTTAATCAGTGTTTCCTAACGTTTTTCAGATATAAAATGTTTCATATTACTGGTTAATACTTAAGAAATAACCACAAAGTCCTGAAATTTGTATGAAATGGCCTCTTCAAAAAAACAAAAAAAAAATAGTTGTGACAAGCAGGACCTTCAAGCCCAACCTCTTTAATTTACAGATTCTGGTTTGGATTAATTCAGACATGCTGAGAAATTAGCAGATCCTGCAACATTTTTATGTTTTATTTTTATGTTCAGTCTGATATTTAACCGCCATTTGGAATCAAAAAGTGTATATAAAAAGGAAAAACTACATGTAAATGGATTGAAACTGCACATGATTATGTAAATTTAAGCAAATTGAGAGTTTTGCAGCATTTGGGACTCAAAGGACCTCAGTTTGATCATCTGTGCTGGCTTCAATCCAAATTTCTTTTCAGATTTTTGTTTGCAAAAAGCTCATTTTCTTCTACATGCTAATCTCCTAGATGATCTACAAGGGATGTATGTTTCACTCAATATCATTTACAGAATCATTCACGGCTTTAAAAAAAAGTTTTCATAAAACTGAGTTAATTTCAAGTTAGTGGCACGCATGTGGAGACAGTACATTGTTAGTAATAAGATTTAAAAAAAAATACCAAAACACATTTAGTTAGAATAAAATAGTTCCCTCTATGTCTGAACAGCTAATTCATGAATTATAGAGAAATGAGAGAAATCAGGTGAGTGAATCCCTCGTATCTACGTATTACAGTTTTCCAGTTCTCCATGTGGGAAACCACCACCCACCCAGAGCAGCTGTCTCAGTCTCAGGTCAGACAGGAACCTGAGAAAGACCTCCATGCTGTGCATCACCTTTGTAAAGGAGCTCTGCGTGCAGTTTTTCTCAACACTGAGCAGAAAGAAAAGGCCATTTCACTTAATTATTCAGGAATAGGTATTTGCAATAAAGCTCGTTTAAAAACGAGCTTGCAAAAAAAAAAAAAAAACATTTTTGAATATACACGAAAAATTAATGCTGCTTTTCCACATATTCTTCAGTCTTTGCTGCTGTAACAAACGTTTATATTGGACAAAGAGGTGAATACGACTTAAAGCTGGAAGTGCAGCATCAGCTCGTTGTTTAACGGCTAACTTGGATCATGATATTTATTGTAGAAGTTTGTGATTATTGAAACAGGAATTCAACTTGTATGAGCAGAAAGTTTTTCAGGTCAAAAGTCATTCCAATAATTTCTAATTGTTGCTGAGCCAATAAGCTCAACTGCATTAAAAAGTATTTGAAAGTCAATAAAAGATTTATATTTGAAGTCCATTTAATAGGTGAGGAGGGGATAAAGAATGATGACGTTCCCAAATGCACAAAGTCATTGACTTTCAAACACTGGCATGTGAATCCAAGGAAAAGGGATAAAAGACACAGCGATTCTACATTTAGCCAACGAGTCCACTAGGACGGAGGCTTCTCCTTTATCAGAACCGACTGTTACTGTCTACCAAAAATAGGGAAAGTGCTGGAGGAGAGTCTGGATATGGAAACAGAATATTCCAGCGACGGGGAGTAATTACTGGCACAGAACGAGCGCTGTCGTCATAACGATTGGCTAATCAATAGGCTATCAGAGATGCAAACACTGAGTATAAACAGCGCCAACAATTACAGGCCCGATATTCACAGGCGGATATTTCTATCTGAGGCGAAGTGTCCCACATCTTTTCGGAAATAAACACGCTGACTGGTCTGATCTCAGTCGTTATGTGGAAAACAATGCACAATCCTCAGTCATGTGCAAAAAAAAATCCATTTTTATCTCTGCAAAGGAAATCAAAGCATGTAATACAGAAAAAGAAGTTATCCTTTCCATTAAAAAACATCTCAGCTGGAGGAAGGAAAATAAACTTTTATAAACACGATGGTCACAAATACAACCACAAAAGTGAATTCTACAATACACACGCAGACAATAACTCTGCCAACATAGAAATGATTTCCCAGGATAAAACATGGTTATTGCACCATCTCCGAGCATAATAATTCTGCAAAGATCTGTAGAGTCATTGAGAGACAGTAGAGGAAGTCAGCGAGACATTAATGCCTCATTGGCTTAAATATCAGCGCAAGGTGCTCTATAACAGCCCAGTCAAGAAGCTATGAGGCACTTTCCACAACCCCCTCACTGCAAACTCCACAATCATTAAGACAGTGTGCCAACATCAAATCACGAGTTACTGCTGCCCCCAAAGCTGCCATATCTGCATGAACAGGCATGCCAGTGTGATCTCAAATCCTCGGGGGTCAAAATATGCTGCAAGGGCTGAGTAATTATACACCGTCCTCTGTACCACTGCAGTGCCTTCATCATTATTTCCTAACACACGGCTGCATCTGCTATTTCATATTCTATGGCTATGAGATAATGGAAGAGAACAGAAGACTTTTTTCCCCTCCGTTCCTTTCTCTACCTTCAGTGGTGACAAAGAAAAGCTGAAGTCTCCACTAGGGAGTTTTTATGGAAGTTAAATTCCCAAATCATATAGCCTCGTTATTAAAGACAGATGTAAATTCTGAACAACCCAATGCAACTATTCACATAGGTAGGTGGCTTCTGGTGTCAACTTGGTTTCTGTTAACTTTGAAGTGGAGAACAGGAAGAAAAAATACAGAATTTTTTAAAGGGAAAAACATTCCAAACTGAACAAATTTCAGGTATCTGTGACATGACTGTGTCGCCACATTCAAATACCAAGCGAGTTCTTTCTGCACACAGTTTAGTCTTCAGATAATTCTAAGCAAGAAAATGCTAATGCTAAAAAAAACGTTATCAACATTGAAAAGTAAGGATGCAACAATACCACTTTTTTAAAACAATACTATATCGATACTTGGATCTGAGTATCAATGCTGATACTTCTACAACACAGAAAAATGCAAGAAATTTGACAACATGTTTTATTTTCCTCTCAATCAACAAATGATGGTTAACTCAATAAAAAATTAAATATTAATAAAAATGACCACAAAACTAAAATGTAAAGTGGAATAATAAACATTTTTCTGTGAAATTGTTGCAGAGTTTCCACATTTAAGTATTGTTTCATGTATTGGTTAACTAACCGATACAGACCTTAGTACATTAGAACGGTATCTGCTCCGATACCGGTAACAGTATTGGAGCATTTCTATTGATAATAAAAGTAAAAACGAATAAATCCTTCACCCAGCAAAAATCCAATCAATAAAATTATCAAAAATTACAATCAATTTACAAAAATTAGATACGATCGCCATTAGATTAATAAATAATCTTAGGAGATATACTGTGTTATTGCTACCGCACTATGGAAAAAAAATGAATTCATCATTAAAAAGACAGTGAAAACCCTGTTTTAAGAAACAGGCCAACCAGCATATTAACCTCATCAGCTCTGAGTGGGGGGGAACGGCAGGCTATCACATTTTGGGTGTTTCTGAAGACTCGATCAAAAGGTGTGCTTGTAAGAAGGAAAGTGGGTGTTGTTAGAGTTCTACCGGAGAAAATGGAAAGTCATCTTTGTGGATCAAAGCCTCACAATAGCTGCTTCTATCATTCTTCTACGATGTGGCCCACTGCCTCTGCCACACCAGCTTTTATTTTTAGAGACTTCCTAACATTACCTTTAGTGTTTCAGCTCACAGGGTTTCCTTATTACCTTCAGCTGCTGCGCTATTGTGTCTGTGTTTGGTATATTATAAGATTTTCATCATTACACAGCATTTTAAGGGGTTTTGTTGGGGAATAAAATGAAGAAATTAATGAGTTACACAAAGTAGATATAAAGCAGAGTTCCCATTGAGAAGCTCTTCTCTCATAAACCTAAATACACAGTGGTTTAAAGTGTTTCTGACATGTTCACGTCTCAAAACATTTAGAAACATTATAACCTTTTTGATGAACCAGGTGCAATTTTTTGCTGTTTGACATTTATAAGGTAAATATTAATATTTTATTAGCTTCAGGTGAGTCTCAAATTTGAAGCTGATAAAACAGGAAGTGATGAAACAGGAATGCAGCTCTTTGTTTGAATCTTACATGAACATTGAGAAGTATTTGTGAGCTCGTGTTTTCATTGATAAAACGGTGAAACCCTGTATAACCGGTTGTTGTAGCAACGCTGCTTCATTAAAGTATTTCCTCAAATCAGAACCGGAAAATGATTAAATCACTCAGGCATAAATAAAAGACTTCACAAGGACCAAACAGGTTAAATTTTGTTCAGTGGAAAGAACGTAACACAGCCACTTGAGTCAGATCCATTTTCACACAGCACAGTCACAAATTAAACATTAAATAAAACTTCCATGAACAACATGACCTGTAATCGAATACGGGACAGGGAAAAAAAAGACAGCCATCAAGACTCTCTGATCAGGGAATCCGGGATTCCTACCTTACATCTATTGAGAAAAAGACTTCTCAAATGTTTAAATCCCATTAATCGATATTTAAAGAACTTATCTACACAAAGAATGACTCTGGAAAAAGGTCTTAATCGAAGTTAATTGTTATTGTTTTCATGTATTTATGTTATATATGTGCAAGACAGAATATTTTAAGCACATCGGTAGAGGACGCTGCCAAAATTATTCGAATATTTGAAAAAAACCAAACTATTTCATATTACTTTGAGCTAAAAGTAGTAAAGTATTTATTTATTGGGTTAAAGGTGGGCAAAACAATTCATTAGCAAGTCTTTGCTTCTGGAGCTGAACGCTAGCGATCCAGGCAAGATGAGACTGATAAAAACCAGAAGAGAACTTGTTTGATGTAGCCGCCCTTAATAATCCAGGCAGTGTAATGAGTTACCGTGACGATTACAGATACCACTCCGGAGACTTTCTGACTTTGTAAAACACAGGAAAGGCTGCTTTCTTATAATCAGGATTCAGAATGTCTAATTGTACCGGTCGACTAGGGCATCGTTTTAGGGACAAATTGTTTGTAGAGATGAACCAACTCGTTACTCCGATTAAATGTCAGCCAAGATAAAGAAACCCACACTTGAGGGCTCATGTGTAAAGATGATGAAGTTCTCAGGGATTTAAAAAATAAAATAAAATAAAAATCTGTAGCTATATGCACAAGCACTAAGAATTCAGGTCAAAAAATCCCAATTGCATCTCTGCACAGGGATGAGTTTTTGTTCAGTGTCTGAGGCCATGAAGCAAGAGTTCTTAATATTTCCACAGAGTCACTGCAGAGTGAGATAACACAATTTTTACATACCTCTTGACTTGTGGTGCCCGCCAACATAGATGTGTGACCTATTTTGGTCTCTTGGCAATAGAGTGAACTGTGAGACTCTGAAGGAACAGTTGCAAGGTCTCATACATTACAAAGTGAAGCTAATACCAACGTGGACCCATTTTTACATTTTTTTCCCGTCGGTGCTTTACTATGGCATATTTCTTTCTGCCAAGCTGCTGCAGCCAATCTATTAAGTGAGATTAATTAAAATAGAATCTGAAACTGGTTGTCAGTGATGACACAAATTAATCAGAAGGCCTGTCATTCTGTAGCAGCACTCGACATCCAGTTAACTCTGCTTGAATATAACAATGACATCTATGGACTTATACAAAAATAACCTTATCTCAGTTTCCCAACTAAATACAGTCACCCTAATCCAACTTCAGAACCTCAAAGATTAAAATCAAGCACAAGCTCTAACAGATAATGTTTCTGTCTGAGATGCAGTGATAGCATCTTAGTGGAGATCTTCGCTCTGGGCAAAGAGAAAGCATAAAAGGCAACAATGAGCTCATCCTGGTTGAAAACTGTACACACTCCCCTCCTCTACCTGATGGATGCAGCGAGGTGAGCGAGAGCAAAGGCTTCCGCTCGCTATCATCTGGGTAGCAAATCTCCGAATCCCTGCCAGAGGCGGAAACAGATCCAGCACCCTATTACGGGGGAGCCTGAGAGATGGGAGTGCATTTTGCAGCCAAATTCAGCTTTAGTTTAGCCGGCCCCATCAAATAGGACCCAACCTCTGCTGGGAGTGTCATAAAGGACATTATTCCAGCTCTAGCTGTAGCAATCTCAGGGAGGGTGTATGTCTATTTGTGTGAGCAAGATGAGAAGAGAGGGTGCTGGAGGAGAAGGTGACAGATGACGCTCTCAGTCCAGGACTCCCGGATGAACGGTGGCAAAGAAATGCAATAGAGTGCATTGCCGCTTTGATTTCTCTCCCTGCAAATAATGTACGCTGATGCAAACAGCGAGACTAATGTCGCAAGTTGTACACGACGCCTTGTGGAGACGCAATTACTTTGCCATTGCTAGACTATATCCTATTAAATCAAGACGAGGCAGCTTTGAGAGATTAGAGTGTTATCAACTTTCTTATCAAAGCACTTATATTAGCAGACAGGTGACAGATGGTCATCAGAAGGAATATTTCATTAGACTGATTAAATACTCGTTAGCTTGTATTCTAAAGAGGCATTTAAAATTCAATATTTAGACTTAAAATTTTCAAAATAAAATATGTGCATTTTGTTCAGGAAACTCCAAGTAATTTCACGCCACATATTGCAGCACACGGGATCAGTGAGCATATTTATATCGAGTTCAATTCTATCAAAATGCTACTGATAGACTCACTGAGAGCAGTCAACACTTGCAATCACTAGAACACACACAAAGGCCTGAAATTGCTTGTGCTCGTAAATAAACAAGTATTTTTAAAAACCAGTGGAGGGGTTCAGCTTCATGTCACATCTTAAGCAACAAGGGTGAGATTTAAAAGCTTGACTGGCCCTTTTACAAGCTAATCTTGCTTTGAAATACAACTTTGAATAACTTGGGTCATGCAAGAGTTGGTTTACAAAGTAAGGATAGGAACTGCAGAAACATATCCAAGAAGAAAAACCCCGAAATACATCGAAGTAATCGACAAAAGCAACTTGGACTGAAAGAACACGTTTCAAGGTCAAGATAAGCCGTCACAGTAAATGAAATTCTAATGACTTGTGGTAATTGCTAAATTGCTAGAACTACACAGATATGGAAATGTGGAAGTTTGGGGTCATTTATTTCTTCAGAGTAAAATCATATCAAGTACCTAATGATCTCCTTTATATACTGTATTCTAATTGAGCTTTGGGAGCATTTTCATGGAAAGGTGTTATCCTAAGAAATGGATTCACTTTAGAGTTGGAGACATCCTCCCTTGATCTCTGTAGCTAGAGTGCATCTGCTGAAGAAACGCTTTGAAACTCACAAGTTGAGATGAAAAACTCTTTGAGTGGAGATGACGCCATCAAAAGGCCTGCAGTAACTTTAGTCTTTGACTCAGAGGCCAAAACACTGGCGAAGGAAAAGCAGGAAAACACTACACGTCACAAAAATGCAGAAGAATCCAACTACTGAAGATCTAATACCTAAAATATTAACAGAGTTTGAGAGTTATTTTACTCTGAAAAGCCTTCTTTAAAACACTTTACTCCTGGTGTTATGGGTAACTGAAATTTCTACAGATATGTAGTGGCATGAATGAATGCTAATTCTGCACACATGACAAAACTTTCACGAGGCCCAATACTCCATCTTATCGTCAGTCGCTTCTCATGCCAGAGTTTTAAACTAAGATCATCTTATAATGAGAAATAATAGAGTTACAGCAAATCTTTAAAATGATATTATGTGCGATGTCACACATTAGAACCAGACATCAAGTGATCAATGAGCTCTCAGAGTGCGAGCTGGGATGACGCCCAGTTACTATCAAATAACGTTTTGGCTGAATTTCTAAACATTTGTGTGTTTTCTAAGGACAGCTGGGCGTGGTTTCCATCTTGGGTTGTCATCAGCTGTAGATATCAAATAAAGACTTTCTGGAGGAGATACTAAAGTCCATCCAGGGATTTGATTTACAACCGTCCTTTGGCAGCAGGTGACAAAAACACCTTATCAGAACACAAAGCATAAAACTTTTACATGAAATGTGCTCAAGAAATTGTTTTGCATCATGGAAGGGAGACAGCTGCAACCTTCCAAGCAGATTTCTTTCAAAAGTAATCACATTTATTGATAAAGATGATAAAAGATTATAAAAGAATGTAGGAAGTAGAGGTGGGAAAAATGATCGATTCTAAGATGCATCGCGATTCGGCCGTGCACGATTCTGCATCGATGCAGCATGTGACATAATCGTGATTCCCACTCAATCCAAGTGTCCTTGTCTTTAAGCTGCTAAAAATGTTTTATCCAGCACACTTTGAATGAAAAACAAGGAATTGTTTTATTTGAATATTTGCACTTTTAAATAGACAGGCTAAGCCTATGCTATTTGTTTTGGTATACTACATGTGAAATGAAGAATGCTGTCTTATAGCCGCTGTACTGAAAATTTTATTTTTTATACATACATTTTGTTTATTTAAGTAATAGGCAGCACACTTTAAAAATGGTCGATTTATGTTTTGTCAGGTATATCGTAATAAAAAAGAATTCAAAACAATATCCGACTGCTTGTAGTAAGTTATTGAAAAATTGAGTACGAAGAATCGTGATGTATTGCAGAATTAAATCGAATCTTTAGGCAGGTAATCGGAATCGGATCGAATCGTGAGGCAGGTAGAGATGCACACCTCTAGTGGGAAGCAATATTTCTTTAAATTTGAGTCAAAATGAAGCGCTCGCTCCGTTTTCTACTAACAAAGATTTGTTACAGTTATCAGGACCATCTATGTTGAGTTTGACTCTGGAAATATAAGCTTAGTAAAAACGAGGGGGGAAAAAAAAAAAAATCAGAGCTTGAAAGAAAATCAGTGATTAAAGAAGCTATCCTGCACTTCATGTGGGTCACTTCACCCTGGATTCGAACATGCAGAAGAAACTCAGCAGATATGAAGTAGGCCTCTGGGAACAATGATTAAAATTTAGAAGGAAAAGTGCCTCTTCTCCTGCAGAGATGCACGTCTCTGGGACACATTAAGTTATAGGAGCTCGCTCGTGGGAAAAATCGTTTTATTCATTAATTTCGAAAAATGTGTTGAGAAGACTCGGTTGGATCAGGAGGAGGCCTCATAAAGAGGCGAAATGAGTAGGCAGAGCTGCGTCTCCACAGACTGAAAAGCTCCAAAATGAGACAGTATGTGAAAGGAGGAAGCATTTTAAACTGACATCTCCTTGAATAGGACTGAATTTAAGCCAATATTGTGCCAAAAACAAAACAAAACATACAGCTTAAAGTGTTGCAGTTTTGTACCGACATGATGTAATACCCCTGTGGTAAGAAAAGAATACAGTTAACAACGCTGACTGGACTGTTCAGAGTAAATGGACTCAAAATAATAAGAAAGCACAAGAGGGTTCAGGACAGTCCGCACAAGATTCGGAAACTATTTCCTTGCTGAAAGTGGACAGCTGTGCAAAACAGACAGTCAGCACTTTCTCTGCATCCTTTGCATGGATACATGGTCAGAAAATACACACAAATACATGACGTATGAGTATCAACACTTCTTTTATCGTAGTATTACAGTAATCTGCCTAATACGTTAAAAGTTATCTAATAAACTGTTTAACTATCCCTAAATTTTTTACGGTTTTTAAAGCGTAAACAAACCATTTATCTAATGGCCTGACTGAAGCTCACTGTGAGTTGCCTGGAGCTGCAATAAGTCAGGCGATCTTTAAAGCCCTCCCAAGACTTTTTATAGCAGCAGGTTTTCAGAATACCAACAATGCTCAGTTTCTATGAGGGACCCCTTTCAGCAAGCATTAAGGTTTCTGTCACCGGGTCCTGATTACAACCGAAACAGGCTGTTTCTCAAAATAATGACTATGAACTTAAAGATTTCAAAGATGAAAAAGCAACCGATGTATTAAAGCTGGTAAACGGGGAGCTCAGTTTATCTTATACCAAATAGCCACATATAATTTTGCTCTCTTCTCCTACTCTGTGCTTTTTACCAAATTCTCAGACCAAGTACATCTTCAAATGACTAAAAGGATCATTAGGACTTTTGTTAAAACAGCAGGTACTAATTTTATAGCCGTGACATCTGACAAAAAGTGAAAAGCTTTTACTTCAGCTGTATTTGCATTAAAAAAATATATCTTAGAAAGTTTCCATGTTCCAGCTGTAAGAGCTGAACCAGACAGACTGATGGATGTAGGAGGAAAAGAAAAGCTTTTCTGCGGTTTTCTGGTGAGTCTTTGACAGAATATCTACTATTTCTCTCCAAAATAATTGCAATTTGTCACATTTTTAACAAAAAACACAAAAAAAGATTGCCAAGAGGACAAATGTGGTTAGTCAGAACTCAATGTTTTTTTGTTCTTTCACAAATAAGCAAATATCAAAACTCCCAAATTACCAAAAAGCTTCTCTTTCTAATTGTCCAAGAAAACATCCTTCAACTTCAGCCAGAAATTTGTAATACTGTGTTTTTAAATCACCTACAGCTTTAATATAGAACTCAGCTCATGAAGATATAAACATCTCATCTTGGTTTTTATTTATTGGATATAATAAACAATTTGAGATGCTGTTTAGAATAAATAACTACACGGGGAATAAGAGCAGTTCAGGTTTGCTTCAATCCAAGATCATTAAAAAAAACTACATTTATCTCTGGACACAATCTTTTAATGAATCATTCCAAGTTGTTACAAGTTTTAAAAAGAGAAAAAAACTGTAAAGTAAAACTGACCTTCAGTTTGACTCGTTTTCTGTTCTTTAACTCTCCAGTTTGATAAGTTTGACTTTTTCTGGTAGAATTCTTCCATCTCATTTCAAAGCTGGTGTAACTCGTGCAGACTACCTGCCAGCTGGTGAGGGGGGGGGGGGGATAACCCCGATGATATGAAACCCCCCCCCCCCC
>SSNP01000045.1:1546671-1646242 GCA_006937955.1 Pachypanchax playfairii
GGGGGGGGGGGGGGGGGGATAACCCCGATGATATGAAACCCCCCCCCCTCCTCTCGACTGGCTCATTTTCAGCAGCCCATCATAGATTTGACAACCTATTCCAGCTGTCACCATGTCCTATCTGCCCTCCTTTCATCCATCTGCTATTTCTCATCCTCTGCCCTGAGCCCTCTTTCACCCACTCATCCCTTCAACTACTCCACCATTTGGCTGCATCAACAGGAAGAGACTGTGGGCCGTTTCTGTCCTTGCTTGACTCTCAGCCGGGTTTTTTTTCTGACCTGAAACAAAGCCACGGCCTCAGATCTCCATCTGTATTGTCACGCCAGGTGAGCTTGCCAGTGGCTAGGTCGGGATAATAAAGTCATCCTCTTACTATGGGCAGCCTCCTGAAACAATGGACACATCTGCAGACACATCTGCACTGGAAAAGAGGAGATGGGGCTCAGCCAAAATAGGGAGATGCCCATTGGTGGAGCAAAATATGAGCAGGGAATTATTATATATCGAATAATTACTTTGAAAAACAAACTGATGCAGCATACTAATTTATGTTTACTCCTAAATTTACTCTCAGATAGAAACGTTAACAGTGGAATAAATAATAAAATGAACACAGGAGCAATATGTTCAGGCCGCTTCTGTTACTTTCTCATCTGAATTTCAGCTTCTCTTTAAAGCAGGATGAAAAACATCAGCCTGAACATTCAGCAAAAACCTATTTAAATAGAACCCCAACTGATATATGTTGAATAATCAATTTATAAGTAAATATTTCCTACAAATGTAAGCTGGAGATGAAAGCGCTTAGAATTGGCTGATTTTCAGTTTGACCATCACATCTCAGAAGTTTAGAGTGAACACAGTGTGAGCGCAGCAGATCAGACAAACACTCACTAGCATAACGTGGGTTTATGTTGAAGTTTTTAGTCAGTGTGTAACTCTACAGAATTAAGAGGACTGAAATGAAAAAGGTCTAACAACCAGCTGGAACAAGTACAATGTTCCTAAACTATGTTTGTATTAAAGCCAGCAGCTCATTCAACAACTCGTTTAAATCCAATTCTTTGAGAGCTTTAATGATTTCATAGTTATTACCACCATGTCACAATTCATCACGTAGCTACAGTCACTTGTCTTTAATTCAAAACAATTCCAGTGTTGCCTTTATATCTGTGTAGCGTTTGCATGTTATTTGTCTGGGGTTTTGTTTTGTATGCCGGCTTCCTGCCACAATCCAAAACATGCATTTCAGATTAACTGGTGGTTTTAAATGAACCTCAGGTTGTTTGTCTCTGGACTGGCGACCTGCCCAGGGTGCATCCTGCCTTCCACCTGAGGGCAGGGGCTCCAACCTTCACACAGGAAAACAACTCAATCATCTGGAGCATGATGCTTAATACTTAAAATACACAGCAACAGAATGTCTCATCTCTAACAAGGATCTGTCAAAGACCATAACACAGATTTAATCCTGATGATTGTCATGATGTCACAATGAAAGATAAGATCAATGAGTGAGAGCAACAGTCACCACAGCGTGGACTGATCAGTTATTTTTACACTCCGTTATTTTATTAAACAAGCACACAGGCACCAACCCAACTTCTCTGCCGATGCTAAAAAGGGAATTTCAGGAGAGTTTCAGTAAAATGTTAGCTGGATTAAACTGAGAGGCAAGAAATTACTCACGAATAAGCCGAGCAGAGCCATTTCAACTATTCAGTGAGTCTTCAGAGATGCTTTAAGCAGCTGATCTTATTAAATGGGCTCTGCTTTAAGTCGTCCATCAGCTCCTGGAGATATTCAGTTTAACCTGAGGCAGAAACTGACAGAATAATGACTCTATTCCATCCTCCTTCCATGAAACAACAAAGGCTCACATACTGTGGTACATTTGAAAACAAACAGTTTTTGGAACAATGCTATTTATTTGGCCTCAGCACCAGAAACCTCCCTCGGTTTGAATGCTTGGCAGGCATTATTTTCTGTCCTCCTTTTCTGCCTCCTACCATCCCATCGCAGTTTCTCTCACTGCTCCTTTCTTCTCTTCTCAGTATGCAGGTGCACTCGCCCACAGAGCTGCATGCTGACTTCTGTCAGTAAGAGGACAGGGATGTATAAGCACAGATCCTCCTTGTTCCCTCTGCCCCACGTCTCCCCCGGACCACCCAGAGGGCATTTAGGACCACTTCAAAAATAAAGCCCAGGGAAACCAGAGATACTCTGCCAATATTCAAGAACTGTCTGACCAATAATAGCCCTAAAATTACAAAGTAAATATTGTCCACTAAATTTCCTGGTGTTTAAGGTTGAATAGCTTGTAGCTGTTGCTCTATGACAGTGAATCTGAACAACCATTTCTCAGCTGAGGTATCTCTCAAACATAACGTCTTACTGCTGATCAGCTGTATACTCCTCTACCTTAGAGTACCTGCAGCAGCAAACAGAGGAAAGTTCCCTCTCGTGGGCATTAACATGAGCACCTTCAATTACAGCCGTGCGTTTCATGAGCGAACACATTCGCCTTCTGTTTTTCCCTGGGCGGATGGGTTCTGCAGGCAGGACAGTCACGGAACAACAATCGCATCAAAACACCCATGACAGCAGAGAACAAGCAGCTCGACAAAAGCAGCATCGACCAGACATTTGTTTTCTACTCTGCATGGCAACATACCAACAATTTTCTGTACATGAGAACGCAGGGGATAAATATAGTCTGGCTATCTGGGTTTGTTTCTGGGCCAACTTCAAGACCTGCTTCAGGTCCTGATCCAATATTAAACATTACAAAAAAATAGGGCAGTACAGTATTAAAAAAAAGATTGCCATTGTATTCTGCAGTGTGTTTGCGCCACAAAAAATTATATACACACACAAAGGCAGGTACAAAATTAGAGGAAATGTTTAAAATGGACTTATTCCATACAGAACCAACTTAGAAAATGTTTTATCACTGAGCCTGCATCCTCCCTTTAAACACTTTGGCCAAAAAGTTATGAATTCTTACGCTAACAGACAGAAAACCATTTTTATTCTTTATCTGAAGAAAGATAATCAGATTTACAACGAAGCTCAGAGGCAGTAGATGATTATTCCACTACTTTTACCAACAGAATGATTTAATGGAGCTTTAAGGTTCCTGATAAGCGCCGTCTGTTTGGTGGCAACTGCATGAGAAAAGCCCCACTAGCAAAACCTTGCTCACAGGCAAATCGAGGGCTAAAAACTGGGGCACCCTTGTTCTCAGTTCAGCATGGATGAATCGACTCCTGCTTCTCACCTCTACACTGTATGATGTCTTGAACGGTTGCCCAGAAAAGCTTGCTGAAAACATGAACGCAAAACTTGCTGAATTATCTACAGTAAAATGGACAATATCAAAACAAGCTGTGAGTAAAGAAGATTCAGTCGTGGGATAATTTTGCTGCAGATGCTTAAACTGACTGTAAATCTTTTATTCTCTGTAAAGCAAATAAAATCCTGGAATAAAACACCTAAATCTATTGAAAACTGGGGGTTTCTGTGCCTTTCTTTGTACCTGCTGACGGCTTCCTCGGGCCTGGTGCTGCTTCCATCCAGAAGTAGCTCATCTGCACTTATACACAGGCCTGAGGCGTCTCGGATCAGATCTGTAGTTCTCCGTTCCACATATGCAGCAGAAGGCAGAGCTACAAACTTCACTGCTCAGTCTGACACTAGTCCCCCAGGAGGCTCTGCCTCGGAAACAATTAATCACAAGGAGATTGACGTGACGTTTTTTAAACCCAGGCTGAAGCAGCAAGAAAAGGTTTGGCAACAAAGAGTAAAGAACAAGTTGATAATTTATCTGTATCCTTTGAAGTCCCACAGCAACAGCCGTTAAATCTCATACAAAACTTTTCCATCTTTCTAAATTGGACATATCTCAAAACGATTACTAATTTCACTAGTTCCTCTCAGCACCTTCTGAGTATATCTCCATCTCCTGGTAGTCAGGATCAATTCTCACATGAGAATTTACAGCCATCGAATTTGTGGTTGATTTTGCTTAACAAATCTACTCTTTATTTAAAAACTCTTAAAAAATTGTTGCGAAAAAACTGAGCATATGTACAGAAATCAGAAAGTTTCCGTCGTGATTTAGAACCTCTGTTCTTATGATATTCTCATGACAGACTGTCGACTTCTGGCTGTGCTGGTCTTGTTGGATCTTAGTGATACAGCAGGTCACTGAGCTTAAAATAATTTCTATTGTTCAATAAATAATTAATCTTCATGCACCAGAGTCTGTTATGGAGTTCCTCAGGGTTCCGTGCTTGGCCCAATGCTTTTACTCTATACATGGTACCACTCAGTAAACTTATTATACAACATAAAATACATTTTGTGGTGACTCTGATGATACTCATATTTATTGGTGAAGCCAGGTAAATCTAAATCACATTAATTGGATTACTTGCAGGCCTTACATTAATAATGTAAAAAATACTGGTGTCATTAGGGCTGGGTGGTATGACATCACCGTTTCTTTCTAAATTATATTCGTTTTATGGTATTTTTATATACAACCAATATTACCTACACTATTTCTAATAAGTAATGAATGACTGCACTAGATTAGCTTTAAATAGTCAATTTACTGTCATATGCACTGTGCCGTGTTTTTGTTGCACAGCTTCTTCAAATTACGTTGTGAGCATTAGCGCTGACGGCTAAGGATGGGCAATATGGCCCTCAAATTAATATTGCGAGATACTGAACAGCTCACCTCGATAACGATAACTAGCGCCAGCAACACCCGCTGAAATAGGTTCCCACAGAAATACGTTCCCACTGCCACTTCATTGTTCACCAGTATAGCGGTATGTGAAAAATTCATAACATAAACAAAATAAACATTCTGATTACTGTGCATTTTTAACGTCCATAGAAATGACAGGTGGCCCAGTCTTCCTTTGTCTGTGCAGTCAAGACATAAAGCTGCTACTGATTCGGGTTCTTCTGGAGAGTTTTTCCTGTTAAAAAGGTGTTTTTCCTTTCTACTGTCGCCAGTTTGTGCTGCTCTGAATGGAGGATTGTGTTGAAATGAAGACTCAACACAGTCTGCTCACTTTCTGAGATTGCTTTTTGTTATGAATGGCATAGTACAAACGAATCAAATTGAATTAAAAGTCTATGAGATTTTGCATAAAAACAAGTTACTGTTAATTGACTTGAGTGCAAGTGGTCTGGTCTTAGACTGTAAACAACAGGATTGAGTTGATGCCAACATTGACACAGTACTGGCCCAGGAACATGCTGGTAAGTCCGAGTACCCAACAGAAACCAGTTGTGACTGGTATTCACCAAATTAATATCACATAAATGGGAAATTGCACTCAGAATTATGCAAATGTATGTAGAAGTATCTGAAGTTGTTCCCTCTCCAGTGGTTTCAACAAGGATCACAGTTCAAAACAAGTCTTTGTGGGGAGAGTGAAGCACATTTGTTCTCCATCTAACTAAAGAGTGGATGCTGAAGTTCTGTCTCAAATCTAAATGGTTTGAGAAGGAAGTTGTCGCATCTCGTGTGTGAGAAAGATGAAAGGAAAAGTGTTCCTGGTTGTGTGAATGTGAGAAAGAAACTGTACAGAAGCTGTTAACACATACTGTACTGGCTTCTGAAAAAAATAGAAATCTGGAGGTGCCACATTGTGAAGATTTGTTTTACACAACACCTAATTTCTGCAGCAGTAAAGAATAATTCATTAAACTTGTAACAGACACTACAACATGATTTCTAAGGTGTTAACTGGTCTCAAAGTGAAACTGTGTAGGACTGTATGAGGAGTCTGTGAAACTGTTGACATTTCAGGTGTTAAAGCAGCATTAAAAAAATATGTGAATAAGACCACTGACATTCCCAGTCCCAAAAGTAATAATTTGAACAGAGAAAACAAGAATGAAAAAGTAAAAGTTAAACTTGCTGAACAGGATCCGTTTGATTCCAGCTTCACTTGTTTCTGGACTGATAAGCTAACGATCAGCTCATTTGTTCTGGGTTGTCGGCTTAGCTTGGCTCTGACGGTTGAGTTGTCAGTGTCTGAGATTATAAATACAAAAAGATTGAGGTCACTTCATCACTTTGGCTTAGCAGTGGATTCCTACACGGGAGGCCCCAGAAGATCAATCTATGGAAAGTTGTGTTGCCGGGAAACCCCAGACAATTTGTGCAGCCCTTTGCAGAGCATGAGAAAACTAATTTGATGTTTTTAGGGGGAAATTTCCAGCCTTTAAAGGAAATCACACATCATAATGATAAACCTTTTTGCAGCAGTCCTGGGGGCACTGCTGAACCAGGCTGATGCTTAGAGTAGAGGAAGCAAGCTCTTCTTGCAACTCCCAAGTCCAAAAATCCATTTCAGAGAACATAAAATATCTGATAAGAACTGACTTAATCTAAACTACACTTCATCATAATAAAATGACAACATAAACAAGGATCAGGTGATTCTCTGACGTAAGCTGAACAGGCTGTACAGCCATGAGCGACAGGAAATGAGCTTCCATCAAAGAGCATCTGTGCTCATCCTCAGGCACGAGGCTTGGAGCTTCAAATAACGTTACTGCTCCTCGCTATGGAAAGGTACTAGTCGGGTTGGTTTGGCCATTTGGTCAGGATTTTTACCAGACGCCTTACCGGGGCGACATTTCAGACATGTCCCAGCAGTGGGAGTCCTCGGGGTAGACCCGAGCCTTACTGGAAAGATTACAACTCTTAGCTGGATTGAGAACACTTTGGGGCCCCCAGTTAAGCTGGAAGGGATAACTGAGAAGGAAGTCTGGGAATCTCCATATAAGCAGGTACTTTTACAATCCAGACATCGTTAAAAAGCAGAAGATGGATGGATGAATGTCAGTATCTTTAAGGTAAGAGATGAATTATTTTCACTGGCCGTGGTGTTAAAGCAGACAGGTACCATGTGTCCAGCACTGATTATCATGATCTTAAATACAGTTACAGATTTGAAGTTTTCTTAAAAAATAATTTAAGAAGGATGCAGCAAATATTTAGTAAAAACAAAATGAGCGTGGCAGATGAATAAGTACAGCCAGGCAAACTCATGAGATGAAATAAGAAGCACAAACATCACTATTTGTTACAAAAACACTTTTAGGCATTTTTCCAATAGCTCATGGGTTTTATACACAGTTGTATAGTGAAGTGTACAGATGGCAGACAGTACAGCAGCAGATGGTGCAAGATGCACAATCCCACTTGCCCTTATCTTAACCTCCATGTGACCTTTTAACCTGATGTAACTACACCCACACTTCACTTGGCAGGCACAAGTTTTACATTGCAGCTATATAATAAACTTCAGCCATCTTTACCAGCAACAATAACCTTAACTGCGGCCAGACCACTTCCTTTTTATCGTCACAATAAAAAGAAGCATTTTCATTCATTTTTTGTGGATCGTTTCAGACAATCCCAGGCTGAATGATATTCGATGTAATAAGCAAAAGGTTCTAATCATAATTCTGGAAGAATGCGGGTCATAAAACCACAACAGGGATTTTACATTTTGTAGGCCACATAAAAAAAATAGAAGAAAAAAAACTCGTTATATACTTATGAAAGGTGGTACTTGCATCTTCACAATTTTTACAGTCATTCTAAACTAGATCCTGCAGGGCAAATGAAAGGTTCACAGATTTACTGAAATTGATGAGCTGTTATGTAAAAACACAGGAACTGGCTGCAGCGGTGGCCGATGGCTGTACAGCATCTGGCTTCGGCTTCTCACTCGAACAATCTTGAACCAGATTCAATACTTTGCATCCAGGTACGAGCGTGCCAGACAACAGCTCTGCACGGCTAATTAACTTTTAATTACACAGGCACCTTACCAAAGCTGCCTTATCCTTATATTTACTCTTGTGCTGTTTAAAATCAACAAATACTCATAAGTAGTATTTGACCAGAGAAGCTCTATTAAAATACAACCCTCTAAAAAGATTTGGAAATCTGTGTTTGTTTTTCTGTCTATGTATATATATGTATAATATGAAGCATTTAATAAAACTGTAAAAGAAAACTTATTAAAACCACTGAAATTCTGTGCTTTTACTTTTATGCCAGTAATAACAAGCAGTTTGTGATTAGTTATTTTATGTTTGTTTATTCAGATCTCTTATTTCCATCAGCCTTTATGTAAATCGACCCCTTCCAGAAGTTACAAACACCCCCCTCAAAAACGCAAAAGCATCTTGTAAGTTTCACACAAACAAATGTTGCCACTCCCATTCATTTCTTTAAAGTAAACATCAACGACGTGAGCGATATCACGCAATAATTAAAACACCATCTCACGGCTTTCTTAACCCGTTATCACACATCAACGCCAGACATGTTTAGGAGAAGATTCAGGTAATTGCTGAAAACTTTTTGACAGTTATTTTTCACACATGCATTTCCCAGTGGGAGATCTTCTGCTGAAGATGCGCCCTAACAGCATGAAGACTGAAGGAGTGGAATGATGAAACAATATGTTGTGTAAATTGCTGTTTTCTTTACAGCATGTTAAGAACCTTGGATGAGGCTCCCCGTTGGCCCTTTTTACACTGATATCAATACTAGATACATTAGAACGTATCCATAATAACGATCGAGTAGAAAGATAAAAATAGGTCAGCAAATAAAAGCATATGGTGCAAGTTCTTACCAACATGCACACATATAGTAAAATGCTGCATGTGCATGATGTATGCATCATATACGTTAACTGGCATTCTGATTTGTTGGATATTTTATCACAAAACTGGGTGGAAAAGTAAGAAAAATGTCTGGTTTCTCATGCAACTTCTGTGGAACCTCTATAGAACTGATTAGGACTGCAGTGTACAAGAGAAAAATACATGAACTGCTACCAAGTAAAACTTTCCTTTCAGATACTCTTGCATAAGCCTTGGCATACAGCTCCCAGACTAGTTTAAATTTCTGTTCAGCTAACTCTATAAGCTGGATAGTCGTTGTGTAAATAGTCAATTTATGGAGCCAGAACACATTCTTCTCCTTTGAGGCACCAGTAGGAACCTGATACTTATAAATAAGGGGGTATTTGTACCAGCAAGATCGAGGTGTTTCGATTAATTTAGACTAGGTTAATAAGAGTCACGTACACTTTGAAGCTTGGACACAATTCTTTTGAAATGAATTACAATCATTATTGGACAAAACAAAAAAAAAAGTGAAATTTAAATCAGGAAAATATGTATACTGAAATCAGCACAGCAAGAAAACAGTTAAAAGACATCAGACGCTGCTCTACAAAATCAGTGCAGTTTGTGATGTTTGCAAATTGCAGAACACATCTAATCCAGTCATGATTCTACAAATTGCTCACTTGTTTAATGCAATGCTGTTGTGTCTTCAATCAAATGCGTTTAAGAATAAAAGGCCTTTTCCAGTCAGCAAACAGTAAGAATTACATACACGTTTTCTCATCACTGGAGAAAAGGAAACATGCTTTAATCACAAAAACCTGAGCCAGCCGAGCGTATTGGTAATCTATAGATTTTGAACAATTAGATGTTCTGCATCATTTGAAAAAAAGGTTTTCTAAACTTACATTTCTCGGCTTTAATGTACAAAGAAAAACACAAAACTCAGAGCAGGAAGTGAAAACAATTCAGTATTTTATGGAGTTGAGTGCAATGCTGAGGACTATATGGGTTCAAGAGACAATCATGGTCTGTTATCTTTAGATTCATCAGTGTTCAGCTCTGCATTATCCTCTGCGGTTAATTTAATTCGTGCATCCTGACGATTGTTAGCTGTTTTGTGCATTTACATTCTACAACAAGCATTTTCTGATAGAGCCACGTTTCAGGGTTTGAAAAGAAACTTTCTGAGAACAACTGATGACTTCTGATAGCTGCAAGGTCTTCTTAACTTTTCAACATCAGAGGCTGTCTGAGCTCTCTTTTTCTGTGACATGTTGCCAAAGAGCTGCACAGCTCTGTAACTGTGGAAACCGGTGCCACTTTACAGTCTCACACTGAAGCGAGACAGCTCCAACAGCTACGGTAAAGTAGAGCAAAATGCCATCGCTAATGAAACGTATGTACAAACTCTCCAAACAGAAATCTTTAAATGAAAGCAGTAAAACAAAGGAATCTTAGACATAAAATCACCCAATCATATATCTCAGGTCAATTGTTTCACTCCTGGAATTAGGATCAAACTCACCTAAACCATGTGGAAACCTCTCAACCTAGACCTTGGCTATAAAATGCAATTAAGTCATCAACATAATTGAAAAGTGTCACCCTGAACAGGATGGAGCACCCGTCCTTGAAAATTAATAAAAGAATGCATCAGTCATGCTGGCTGGCTGAAAGCCACAGTGAAGAGGAAACTGAGGGGATGACAGTGCAACCAGCCACTGGTTAGAGTCCATGTGACCCTGTTACAAAGCGGAATAATCCTACGTTGTTATGACGGACTCACCAGACTGGATCAGTTGGCTTCCACGTTGACAGCCTGCTGCGATTACTAGCAGCGGTTGGAACTTGCATCACTGTGCAAGTCTACATAATAGTTCCTCATTCAATAATACTACAATTAGATACTTCATCTGAAAGTGAATGTGTTGCTGCTCTTCAAAATCATCCTTCATGAAGAATTTAAAAAGATTTCTTCGCTTGAATTTTAGTTTTCAATCAAACACAGATTAACTAGTTTGCAACTAGAAAGTTACTCCAGTATTGAGATTTCTTTAGTAAGAGGAAACAACCTGCACTGGTCAAACGAGTCCAGTCAGATTGCTGAAATATCCCGGATCATCACAAAACTATAAAGTCTCGCGGACAGACTGCATTTTACCTTTGACCCATTTCTTACAAATATCTATGCCAAGGACGGATAAAATCATTTTCTTTTTCATCACAGATAAAAAAAAATGTTTATCGTCAATAGGACGATACTAATACTTATTAACTGAACATCACGAAGTTTAAAAAGATTCAAAAGGCACTTACTTTACAAAATAACTTCAATAGTTGACTTAAACATCACACATAGGGCGACTTGAGCTTTTTTTCAATCTGTCATAACAAGCAACTGATGTGGAAATCGTTTGCTAGCTTACCATGGATCAAACTCGTGGATGATGCTCTCAAACCGGATCACTGCAAAAAGTCTGGAGCTGAATCCTGCCAGGCAGGCCAGAAAGAGAATACTAAAGGAGAGTAAAGACTGCCACCCAGCTGGCTGTGTCAGCCCGCCAGACAGGCCTCCTTTGCCCCCTCCTCCACCCCCGGCGCCCGGTCGGCTGTTCCCGTGCAACGAGCTCCCGGCATTGCTGGACGCTTTGTGCTTGCCGTCGCTGGCTGCGTGGTGCTCCGCCATTTCTGCGTGCGGTGTCGGTTGGATTCGCTTGCGCGTCCCTCCCGTCAAGCTCCCGCGTCTCTCTCCGCTCCGTATTGTTGTAAACTCCCCTCAGTTCAATTTCCTATCTTTGGAGCCTTCTAGGTTTATGTTTGGAAGTATTATGTTTCAGAACTGCAGCCTTTACGTCCCTGTCCGCATACTCATGTGCCACATAGCAGGGCTGCACACTCAATCCGCTTCACGATTGAACGCCGGTGGAAAGGGGCGGGAATGATGGGATGGGCGGGGCTTTTTACAGCTTCTTTGGCCTTTCACAGATCGACAGGTACGCGAGGGCGGGGCTTTCTGTTTTTAAACCAATAGAAGAGCAGACGTTTTATGATTGCCAAACAAGTTCACCAATGAATAAACGCTAAAATGTGGCCACCAGTGATTGAAAAAATAAATTATCTTGTGTTACACAAAAATTAATCATTCTGCTTCAAATAAAATCATTATCCAATTAAATTTAATTCAGATTTTTTTAAATTTGTGATTATACAGAGTCTCAATGGGAAAACAAATTGCACACAGCAAGATGCAGTTTTTCTTATTTTTTTCATAGTTTTTTTAATAGATGGGCAGGTGTGTGAAGATAAATATTTTTTGTGAAAGCAATATTTCTGTTATGCTTGTATTTTCTGGACAGAAAGGTAGAAAGGTGAGAAAAAAGAACTGTTTCGTCATTCTATGCCCTCTAGCAAAAACAAGAACCCACTATTCATTAAGGCCCAAACATTTTTATTGAAATAAAACACATTGTTAAACATTTCAAACAAATGCTCGAGTTTTTGATTCATTTTAAACATTTTTTTGTCCTTGTTCTGTTTCATATGACCGTGAAACAGAAGCTTTATTGATTTATCTGAGATGTGATCCAGTCTTGAGAGAAATAGAACAGCCCCCTGAAAGTGCTGTGAGATATTAGACAAAAAGAAATGTTCTCAGTATTCTATATTTTGGGGACATAAAGATGTAATGCTGCCTTACATGCATGTCATTTTATCTTATCTCAGGTAAACCAATGGGACAAAATTGTCCCAATAAAAGATTTTTCTAAACATTCAGCAGGAAAATTTAATCACTAACCTGCAAAATATTATTAGAAATTTAGTGAATGAGTGAATTATTACTGAACTGCATTGATTTTAAAACTAATTTGGAAAATTTATGGGACTTCTAAAAATGTTTGATTTTTGCGGTTTCATTTTTTTTTTAAATAAACAAGCTACAATCATGTTTTTGAAAAGAATGTAAATTAAATATTCGTGTAAAACATACTTAAACTGAATCAATACATTTACGGAACAAGGGTGAGAAAAATGAGAGACAGAAGTAAGAATAAATACAAATCTGGAGAGAAGAACAGATGATGTGGAAGATGTTGATATTTGGAGTTTGTGATAAGGGAGACAGAAGCTCAGCGAAGACAGACAATATCACAGGCTTATGCTTCCGCTGAATGTATGAGACAGACAAGAATGTTAAACATGTGTTTTACAAATACTTGTAATCCCTTACACACATTAACAGATGCATACTAATAAGTTCATCCCTGTTTGGGCACACAGCATCATGTTCACATACACACCAAGCATCTCAATCATCCTTCAGGGCTTGATCATACCCCGATGATCAGCACTCTACTCTTTCATGCTTCCCACTCTACCTGCAAATTATAAATTGATGATGTCTAAAGTAAATAGAAATGTAGGCAGTGAAGATTGCTTCAGTCCCATCAACTGTCAAAAGGCCAGTCGAAAGCCATCCCAAAAGAGCGCTGTTGCCAGGCAAGGTAGCTTTGCTTTCCTTCATCTCCAAAGACACGTGAATGTTTCCATTTGCTTTTACTTTTCTGCTTTTTTTTTGTTGTTTTTTTTACAGACATGCAGAGCATTTAGCTTTGCATTTTTATGCATCTGCGTTTTCTATCACTCTTACTGCTGTGCAAGACCAACTTAAGATGCCAGACATGAAGCTTCCTACCTGTCATTCTGTTTGTTTTGACTGCACGATTAGGTTACAAAGCAGGGAAATAGAAATATCATAGCTGACTGAGCAGATTCTAATCAACGTATCATTTTTTTACGCTTTACGCCTTGACTCATCTAATGAAAAATATTACCACCAGCAAATTCTGAAAGCCAATCCTGGTCTCATCTGAAAGGCAGTGCTTTTATTTGTTTCGAAAAATCTGAAATTCCTAAAATTAAATTGTGCATGGTGCTATACAACCAATAAAGAGGGATCCTCAGTGAATAGAGCAAACTACCAGCACTCTTTTAAAGGTAGCTCCTCATCTAATGGCTGCACGGCTGCTGAAGTGCATGTTAGAGACATTGCAGTTGTTTTTCAGATTCAGACTGCAGGTTGAGAGGTGCCTGCGAGTCATGTTTCTTGGCAACAAACATCCACACTGGAAGAAACAGCTAAAAAATTAAAAAGGAACAATGCCTCCATGTTTTATTTCTGCACACACACACACACACACACACACACACACACATATACTTCTCACTATTATGGCTGCCATTCTCAGCAATCACTGGAAAGGCAGAAACACAAGCTGATTGATTTCCAATCCAGCTCAGAGTTAACACACAAACACACTCGCACACCTCTGAAGAGGTCTCACTTCACTCATTTTCTGTCTTTTAACAACTGAACAGAAATTTAGCAGCATCATTTTCTTGTGTGACATGGTTTGTAGGTCTTGATGTTGTTATGTGTTGGGTTTTATTGTGTTTACCTCGCTTTTATAGGTCTGTTTTCTCTTAGTTAGTTTTTCCGCACTATGGCTCCACTTGCTAAAACACTTGCCATTGGCTTTCCTTCATTACCTCCTACAATGCAGTCACAAGATATAGTTTTCAGTTCCTCGTCTAGACTGAAAGCACGTTTCAGTATAATGTTGGCTTGATTTAAACCTCAATCTGCCTTTTTTATTGATGCTTTGTATTTCCTGAAAATAGCACTTTCAGTTTTACATAATAATCTGTTTCCAGAGGTCTCCTCCTACATGTCTGAAACATATACCATGCAAGGTGTCCAGAAGGCATAACAGATGCCCAAATCACCTCAAATGACTCCTTTCGACGTGGAGGAGCGACGACTCTACCATGAGCTCCCTGAGGGTGACTCCAGACACTCTGTGGAAGAAACCAGTTTCAGCTTTTATACATGATCTCAATCTTTTGGTGATTACTTACGGCTCCTGACCATAAGCGAAGGACGGAACTTAGATTGAGTAATTAATTAGTCAGTTTTTCGATTCTTCACCACAACAGATCGGTAGCTACTGTGTCTCCACTTGGGGCTCATTCCCAACCTAAAGCTGGTACTCTCTTCCAGTTGCAGACCATGGCTTTAGACTTGGAGGTGCTGATCTTCATCCCAGCTGCTTCACACTTGGCTGCAACCCATTCCAAACCTTCTGGAAAGGTTATATCTTACAGCTGATATGGGAATACAGAGACCCTCCGGATGAGCTGAAGAAGGCAGCTGGGTAGAGGACGGGAAGGGACGGACGGAAGTCTAGGTCCTGAATTCCAGCTTAAAACCACATCTTCTATACATATTTTGCTTATTAATTGTCCCTTGTATTAACTTGGCATTGTCATCATCTATTGCACACACACAACACAGTTGGACATTTATCACAGCCCACAAAAAGCCCAATCTCCTCGTTCTGCAAGCTGAAAATCCTCACCAAAATTCCAGTCTTTCTGTTCATTCTGTGATCTAGTTTAAGAGGATGATTAGCCTGGGGATTGCCTCTGCACACTCTGATTTCCAACACAGTCATTAACAGAAATGAGAGCACTTAAAGGAAACTACTAAGCATCCCAAAGCATCCAACTGTTATGAACTATTTATTTACTTGTAGTCAGCAAAGCGCCATAAATGCAGCCTGTTTGAATACACTCTAAAAAGCCTATACGTATCAATGTAATTAACCCTCTGGTAAGTGTTGCTAAAACGAGCCTTGAGTTAACATTGTCACCAAAGAGTTTTATGACAAACCCTAACAACACGCTGAGTATTTCTCAAAGTATTTGGATGTAGAGAACACATATAGAAGCATAATGACCCGAGGTTAACTTTTATCAGATGATGTAGTCGCTCCCTCTCGGAGTACTTTGGGCTACCTGTGCAGCCTCATCAGTGACACAACATTTCACACTGAGCATGCCTCATTTCTCCACCAGCCCATGGGGTACAGAGAGACAGTTAAATCTACAAGACATGGACCCGCCTCAGTCTCCGATAGCACATTTGCATGCTATACTACAACGATGCAAATCATGTAAATCTTGACTTTGATGGAGAGGTTGCTGACACTAGTTCAGACAGTCGGCTTTGCGTTGTGTGACAGAACTGTTAATCTCGATCACCCTCAGCACTGCATTACCTAGGGATTCATATGAACCACGCACCACCAAGATTACAGCCTTAAAAACATTTGTTTGCTGTGATAAAATATGAAATTGGACAATAAGCTTTGGTATTGTGCGACAGAATGAGGTGTGATCTATCACCCCAAAGATCAGAGAGCTTTTGCTCAATTTAGAAAGCTGCCTGTGACTCCAGATGCTTTAGCATTCATTGAATTCTTCTGTCATTTTTCAAAGCATAAAGAAAGTTATTTCTCTCTAACAGGGAGTGAGACGTCGAGGCAGAAGCAGATTTTGACAGACAGTATCTTTTCATTTTTTTTACTTATATGCAAGGATGCTTTTACAGAAATGCATCTCCAAAAAAATTACTGAATCAACAAACGTCTCCAGTTTTCACATCGGAGAAAACAAAAATGTTTATTTAAGTTGGAAATAAATCATTTTAATTTCAACGATTAAACAGTGAGGATTTCCAAAGTGTGCAGAAAATGCACAAAAACACTTTTTAATTTAAATCTTTTTCTCAACAACATTTTTTTTTTACCCGGCAACAACTATAGAATTGTCGGATACCATTCACACATTCATCATGATTGATTCTGACCTCTTGACATAACTGAAAACTCCTACAGCGATGCCTCAAATCCTCTTGGCATGCTGCTTGAAATGTATACAGTATATGAACATTTCAATTGATGGAGCACGAAGAAGAGATGGGGATGGATAAGGGGAAAAAAAAACATTAGCCTGAACTGTCTGCAGGCAGAATGTCAGACTCTGAGCTGCTGTCTTGTATTTCTACTCCTTCAGAATAACAAGAGCTTTATCAATATTTCTCTGACTTATAGTCGGGTTTGAACACCCTATAGATAATTTCATGTCCTTCGAGGGGGATTCAGACAGGATAAATGTAGCGCGCTGAAAACTGCTGAACATTGTTCCTGCTGGAGAGGAAAAAGTGCAGTATGATTCTTGAAAATTGAAGATACTTTTTAATTTCCCAGATCCCTCTGCCTGAGAAATGATATTTCTGTCACTTTATTGAGTGGCTACCATAAGCTTTCTAAAGAAGATAGACAGTGTATAAAGTTTTTTTCAATGGCAACAATGAAACTTCTGTGTTTTTGAGTTATAACTGCACAAATCAAATCGAGGTGAGGAGACATAAGAGCCAATTTATTCGGTGATCATACATGTACAAACCTTAACTGAAAAATAGTGGGAGATAAAAGTGGGTTTTAAATAAATGATTTCTTACCTGTTGTGAGTGGCTCTTTGAGTGGCCTTAGTTGTGAGAAACAGAGATTAGTTGCAATCAGACATACAAGCTAATGGCTAACAGCTGTGCCAGTTTCAACATGGATTTATTTTTATCAGACTTTATAAGCCTTCACATCATCAATAAATTCACATTATATTGTTATTTTACAGTGTAGTTATTAAAGTAGAAATTAGCTGTCAAGCTAGCGAGCTAGCTGTAGCACTTCTGGTTTGGTGTAGCAGCGGCACAGTGGTAAAAGTTTCACGTTATTTCCACCAACGATAACGATGAAATTCAAAATCTGATAAAGGTTTATGAAACCAGCATGAACTGCTATGAAATTGCTCAATTAAATTTGTTTTAAAGTGACATTTTGTAGCGTTTCCCATTGTGATTAGTCTTCAGCTCAAATCATTTCCATTTCTCCACACTGAGGCTGTAGATCATTCTGCAACAGGACGGATATTAAGTGCAAAAGATCTGAACAATTCCTTCAAGCTCAGTGCAGATAGCAAGTAAAATTGTCCTTTTTCCTTTTCCTAGAAGATGGATTTTCAGATTTTGATTCACCTGGTGGTATTTATGACTTTGCTTCAGTTTATCTCAAGTAAAATGGGCTTGAAGAAGTCTGCAGCACATCTAAATCATATTAGATGTGTATTTTCTATATATATGCTCAACCTTTCGACTGCATTTTAGGATGAGTACACCAGCAGTAATGCATTACTAATTCCATGGTTTTAATGTTTCCTCCTTAGGCTCTGCATGGGTTCTTCAAATGATATTATGTGCAACAGATGATGAAATTCCTTTAAATCTGTGTAATATTAGCACAGAACACTTTGTTTACACTGTTTTTCCACTCACAAACTCTATTATGGTTGTTGCTAAATGAGTCAACCCCTTCAGGGTCAGCCACGTTACTGACCTTCTGCTAATTAACCTAATTAACTGTAAGATTTTCTCTAAGTGTTTGCATTAAAACACAGCTTCAATATTGTTTTCAAATAATCTCATTTAATTTCCCTGTTTTTTGTGGTTTCTTTATTAGAATTTCTAGATTTCTCGAGAGTTAACAAGTTAAATTGCTGCTTCTTATGTTTTGTTTGCATGCACGTTGAGTATATCCTGCAAATACTTTAAAATTACTAGACAGCTCGATCCTATTTTGTAACCGAAGGACTCTCTTTCTTAAAGGTGGTTCAATACCAAGTGGCTCCTCGTTTAGAAGTACGCATCTCTGTGAAGAGCCTGTGCCCAATCGATTTTTCTCCTGGTTGCCCTCGATCGGTCATCTGACAGGGCGCAATTCACACCTTTCATATAAAGTTAAACTTAGCTGCCCTTTCCGGTGAATATAGGAGAGAAGAGACGGGGAGGAGAAAAGGGGGACGGTTGGAGGAGGAACAAAGAAAGAATAGTTATCAAGTCTTCTTTTATTCCCAGTTTGTTGCAGTTCATGTAAAGTTGTCAGTCCAGAAACAGAGTCAGAAAATGATTAGCTTAGCATTTAAACAGGAAATTTGTGTCTGCCTGCAGCTTTAGAAATCTCTCTCACTAACTTGCATATTTACATTAATCAGTAATATTGAAACAGAAATGTAAACAACACCGAGGTTTGAAATTGCTTGGGAATTTATCTATTTTTTGGGCAGTTTTTTTCCACAATTATTGCTCTGATGAGTCACACGAGCACAAAATCTTCACTAACACCAACATTTCCTCAAGACTGAGAAAACAGAAGGATATTAAAGATTTTGCTGGACAGGAAGTAACAAAATATTTGGTAAGTATTGGGACAAAAAAGTAGGCAAACATCCCGACGTGTCACTGCATGAGAAGCACCTCAAACATACTGCCATTTATGACCCAGCAGTGTTTGCCCTTGATATGCTGTTCTTTTATGTTAAGCACTCTGAGAGGCTTATAGCTGAGTGCATAATGACGCTATAGTTCATCCAGGCATAAAGAAATTAAAGTAATATCAGGACTATCAAGTCTGCCGCCATGGGACAAAACCATCTGAGAGGACAGCAGGGCTAATGGTTCCTGATCCTCCTGCAGTCTCATCGCTCCATCTCTCAGCTGCCTGCTGCTCTTATCTTGGCAGCCACATCATCCCTCTGGACAATTGCAGCTCAAAGCCTGAAATTTTCTTCAAGAATGCGACTCCTGCTGCTGCCGCTATTGCTGCCAATTTCAGAACCGCACGCCCCCAAAGAACGATTTTGTAATATGTCAAGTGAACATCCAAATCATATGGGTATTTGGTGTGGTGGGGAAAAAAAAAAAGGGGGGAGGTGACGTTAACTGGACCCACAGAGCTGTGAGAAGACGTGAGACTGGAGCGAGGAGCAATTTGTCTTTCATGTCATCTTCTTACTGGATCTCAAAAACATTGTTTATAGGTCTCACCAACCAACGCACACAACGGCAGCTTTGATTGATGCACGAGCCATTGCCATGGCAACCGTCATGTGAGTATGATAACAGAGTTTGGCGGGAGAGTATCTCCTCCTGGATTATTTGGACCACCTGACGGTTGTTTGAACACGGTATGCAGCGAGGAGCTGTTCGTGGGTAAACCCTCAGGCCGCTGCCGCCCACGTGAAGGGTTAATCAGGTCAGGCAGTATAGTGATAGAGCCGTTAACAAGGCTCCATGCTGTGCCACAGGTTTGGAACTGAGCCACTGTCACTGACTGAAGCTCATTCTGATTGACACATTTTGACGGGCGAGTGACGCCAAAAGCTGCGAGAACCGAAGAGACACAGTCAACAGAGAGTAAATCGGTTCAAAAATGTTACTGATATCTTCTATTTGCCAACAGCGACTGTTTTACATGCAGTTATGTTACACAGTGATTCAAGTATTTGATGTTAAGTTATATCAAGTCTTGTTAATGTAATAACCTGTCTGATCTTGTCATGGTGCGGTGCTTCGACTTTTTCCCTCCAGAAAACATTGATATTGACTCTGAATGCTGAACTTCAGAACTTCAAACGCAGTTGGCTGCAGAATGCACAAATGGTGTCTTTGTATGCAGCTTGTAGTAGAACCATCACTCCCTCTTCTGGATGAAAGACAAAATGCAGGTTTGAGGTGGATTAATTAAAGCAAACATGACTGAGATTCCACAAAAACAAACTAAACCTGACGGTAGAGAAACTGTAATAAAGTGTTGCAGGATTCACGCCATAAATTCTTTGCATTTTCTCCAAGTTGTTACCAAAATCCACATGAAATATGATTTTCCTCAGAATCTTTAGAATCATTTGCTTTCTTTGTTACCTGCTCTTTTCTTTGATGTTTTTAAACTGAGTTTATTTAATGAAGAAAAATCAGAAATACTATCTTAGACAGTCGTGTGGTAATCCATTTAAAATGCAACATTATACGTAATGTATCATCAGCTTACATACATATGTAGTCTAACCCACGCTGTTAGTGCCCATGTATAGTTTATGTAAATGAAGTATTTTTATCTGTAAGAAGGGCAAAAAATAAACCTCCCTGTATAAACTACCTACAAACAAATGGTTCCCAAACGCACCCTTTTCACAGTTAGTGGCTTTTCAGGTGGAGTGATTCACAACAGCAGCCTCGGTTAATATGCAGGGAATCAAACACACATCATTTTGGAGGTAAAGCTTGGGAAAATGGCTCATCGCTCGACCGAAGAAAAGATATAACACAGACATTCTTACCTGACACACTCCACCTTAACTCCCACCTATGTGCACCGATTTATCATTCAGTGGTCGAGTGCTAAATCTTTTAGCAAGTGCTAAGAGCAGAGCAGGATAAGGTCTGGTAGAAAGTGGGTGGATTAGAAGCATTTGCCTGCAGATACACACAGTCAGAGCAAAAACATAAAACTATCAGTTTCACAGAGATGTAGATAAGAAGTCAGTTTGCAGCTGCCTGCAGGATGAAACATCTCTAAATACTGCAGATATGCAAATTAAAAGTGAAGTAGAACCTGCAGACCTACAACTAGTTATATTTGGTAAACACTTGTTCTAAATAAACATCTATGTATGTTATTTATAGTGTATTTTACACATTGTGAGATCACAAGATTGTAAAGGTGTCTGGAATAACGTCATCTACTTCCAAGGTGCATGAAACAAATACTCCAGCGACATCTGTGAACTTTATAAACCTTCTTCAGGTTCATCGGGGCCGCCACCCAACCCACGGAGACGACCCTGATGATGGACACGGAGACAAACGTCCTGGTTGTCAAGTTTCCTGTGCTGCATGCTGATGAAGGTCTGTGCTAGAATTCTGATGTAACCTACAAGTGATCTGGATGAAACCCGTTCTTGCAACCTGTGCATGATCTACCAGCTGACGTGTGGTTAACCGGAGGGAGCAGGTAGAAGGTACAGTTGTGTTTGAGGCACGGGGGGTTGACATCAAGACTCAGTGGTTCACCAAAATCAGGTTGCAGGTGGTTGAATCAGGGCCGACCCTACATAGGGTAGATGTCAACCTCCCACCAAGATGCTGTAAGTTGCACCTCTATCCCAGACAGCTGATCTGTGGTTAAATGTTTAAAGGGTAGAGTTAAATGTGATTGATTTATTTTTAAAAGAACATGATATTTTCCATTTAATTATCGTATGACTTTGTTTCTGATTACGACATGTCTAGGGTTAGGGGTAGGGTCGTCAGTCTTTTGAGTTATTTTGGTTGTGAGATACTGATTTGAGTGTTTTGGTTAGAGGTAGATGCTCATAAGTTTATACTTCTGCCTTTTCAAGCAGGTCACATGATGTAAATAGCGATTATGTTGACAACAGTGGAAATGCTTGAAACAAATTAAAAATAATAATAAAAAAATCTTTTTATGGCATTTTAACCAGTAACATTACTCACACCTACATTTATGAATACTCTAAAATATGAATTATTTTCCTCCACTGCTGGTTATGGAGAACAAAACGGTTTGTTGTTAAATATAAAATAGATTTTGCTGAAACAGCAGAAGTGGAGCCAAATGTGTTTCATCTGTGTTTCTGATTTGATGGAGTTAAATAAACTGTTAATCACTAAAACTAGAGACAAACATCACCATAAGAGACATTTCAATCATTAAAAAGCAGAATACAGTAAAAACATTTAATATTGGATTTACATCTTTATACAAAACGTCTGTTACAAATTATTTACAGGAATCGATTGCCACTTCACTGTTCTGTAAAAGGACAGAATAATTATAAAAAAGTTCAGCTTTAATAGAAAAGTGGGTTTATAGCTTCCTTTAATACAGCGTCTCTGTTCCCTTGTTTCAACATCATCTGATAAACATACAAGCACACAAATATCAGAAACTTCTGTGCAAAACTTTTGAACCACTGTTTCCTTTATATTTTATTTTTAATCGCTCATATTTCATGATGTTTGTTTTAAACTAAAGTTCTACAGGATTTCTGATCGTTTTCAGTTTTTCTTTAGATATTTTGTACTTTTTGTGTTTATTTTTATTTATTGTTATAATGTTTGTGACAGGTTGATAAAAACTAAATTGTATGTAAATTATCTGTTCCAGTATTTAGGTTTGTGGTTCAGTCACTCAACAAGCAAAGTTGGATTTTTTTTTGTTGAAAATACTGTTTTATGATTAATTAACTTAAAAATGACAACAAAAAAAAACTTTTCAAAGAAAATTTTCAGTAATTCTGGAGAACCACAATACAACTTTAACTGCAAAAAAGTCCTTAAAATAACAATGTAAAAGACTTGGGTCAAGACTTTTGCACAGAACTTTAGATAACGTTTGTGATTTTGCTGTTTATATTTTGTGTGCAGTCATTTTACTGGGTGGCCGGAGCCTAACGGGGAAGGAGATCATCATCTGATCAGGAGATCAGGGTTCAATCCTGGGTCCCAGCAGGCTACGTGTTGAAGTGTCCATCAGCCCCGACAACCCCGGGCCCTCTGCTCCTCACGGAGGGGTCAAATGCAGAGAAATAATTACCCCAAAAGGGATCAACTATTACAACACCTGACATATTTCGTTGAAAGAAAAGACACTGATTATAGGTCATTTGCTGTGCATAGATAATCCTAAAGTGCAAATAGTATTTGGTTTATAAAAACTGTTTTATAATTAGCTCTCCCGAGTTTGATCATGGCTTGATTCTGATCATGTATGTACATCTAAATCATTTCCAGTTTCTCCTCTGTCATTCTTCTCTGATGAACCAAACAGTCCACTGGAAGTCCTTCTGTTCCCAGATACTTGGTTGTAATGCCTCAGTCGCCCTGACGGGGGCAGTGTTTCAATTGAGTGTCTACTTTTCGTCTACAATGAGGATTTCCTCTGGGACTTTCTCCTCTGAATCAGAGCAATCTGAGAGCTTGTCCAGGTACTCCACCTCATCGAAACGTTCAGCGACGCACTGCGCTGTTAGACGGGCCTCTGGGTCGTGGTCCCAGCACTCCTCGATGGTGGAACACACCATCTGGATGCCCTGCAGGGGGGTAGGGGGGTGGGGGGGGCAACCACAGTGATGGTCAGTCACAAAATCAACTTCTGGAGAAGGAATACATTTTTACTTCTGCCTCCTTCTGATCAGACTGAGCTCCAGGTATAATTTTGTTTTTCAGGACTTTAATAACTAAATCCACATGCTACCGTTTTCCACAGAAGGAACTTTCCCAGGACATGAATAAATTCTTTGTAATTGAGAAACCAACTTTTGGACTGGAACAATGTTTTCAGGGTTAGAAAGTCAGCAGGACTGATGGTAACTGATACGGATGACGTGATTGTGTATGAATAATACAGAAGGTCAAAAGAACAAGACAATTTAAAAGAAGAAATTTCTTTCTCCTCTGAGATGATAAAAAAATAAGAATTTGTGAATTATATCAGTAATTTAAAAACCAAACTTGGACTTTTGAAGGTTTCCCTGATCCAACACATCTGATTTCAGTTACAGGCTGATGAACAAATGTCTGCTGATGTGCTCAGATAGTAACATCATGAACGTCCTACTGAAGAAATCCTAAATAATTGTGTGTTGGGTTTGGATAGAAGACGGAAATGTTCCTACATGGGATATTTTACTTACTGTGTGGCTGGTCCAGCTGCTGGGGATCTCAGGTCGTCCTCTGTCCCTGACGACGCTGTCCTTCATGCTCTCAACACACGGATGTTCCCTCAGGTTCCCAAACGGAGGCTCGTACTCTTTCACCTCTTCATAAAGAGCAGAAACATAAAACAAGACGTAAGAACCAAAAAGGAGCTTCAGACCTCATCAGACGAAAGCGTTTGAATCCACATACTGAGATGATCAGAAGGAAATACAAAAACATTTTTAAAAAACTCGTGACAAAATCAACTAAAGCTCCGATTTTAAAGAGAAACATGATCCTAGTTTGACTCTTACTAACATCTCTGGCTTTGAATAAACCTTTTCACACAACAAGAGTCGAGGATTCCTGAACAGAAATTTACTCAGAGTTTATTTAGAGGAAGATTTGAAAAACTGAGTCATGACTTTAAACATGGAATAAAAAATACATGACAAATTCCTCTTTTTCATCAGGTATCGTGGACATTTCACATTCAAAAGATGAATGAGCTCCATATTTGTGTAAAAAAAGGGAAATAAATGGAGAGAAGTATCAAGGCTACTATGGTTTTACATGTTAAAATGAAGGGTAATGAAGGCTTATAAATACAAATGAAACAAATAAAATTGCTCCAAGTGCTAAAACCTCCAGACAACATAACCACCTAAATCATGAGGTACACAAACCCCTCCACCATGTTAAGCATCAGAGAAGCTGAACATAATAATGTAACATCAATACTGACAGAAATAAAAACAAAGATTTGAATAAATTCCAATAACTCAAACAACTGGAACAACACATGGACTTGGGATGATTCAGCGTGAGTTTCATTCTTTTTTAAACAAGTTTAAAAGAGATTCAGGAAGTTACAAGATCCTGAAATAGGAACTGGAGGCTTCTGGTCTACTGACACACTGAAGCTTTAAACAACAGCTAAACAATGTACGTACCTACCTACCTACCTAGTACCTAGCTACCTACCTACCTACCTAGCACCTAGCTACCTACCTACCTACCTAGCACCTAGCTACCTAACCATCCATCCATCCATCCATCCATCCATGAGTTGCAGATATTTTTTGCAGAAGTCAGAAGCAGCACACTGACAAGAATTCAGGAAAATAACAATGATTTGAACAGATTTGGGAGGAACTAACATTATGTGTCTTATGAAAACTGACATCTACTTTTGTGACTTTAGCAATGCTGACACACAATTCTATTTAAGCCACTTGTCAGGACTTGTAGGAATTTGCAGTCAAGTCAATTCTCTGTAAACTGGTGATTTTTTTTAGCTCAACCATCTTTTACAGAAAATCTGGCGCTGCCATCAGCAACTCCTAATTCATCCAGACTGACAAGCAAAATGAATCAACTTCTTCCCTCCAGGGGCAGGTAACTTCATCTTTATTCCTCGTCTTCCCCACAAAATAAAATGATGCTCAACATTTTTATTACTAGCATTATTTTTTAAAACACTGCAGGATGGAAGATTCATTAGAAACTGGTTTATATGGAATGAATAAAGCAAAAACAATGCCTCAATTACGTCAATCACACTGTGCAGGTTAAATTTCATTTACTACAACCATAACCTCATCTGAAACATCTGAAATCTTTGTTTTATGTTAGAAAAAGAGGGAATTATTTCACAGCTGACTGGTTGGGATCTTGTATTGGACATTTAGTTTTTTGTTATGTTTAATTGTGCTTCATGAAGTCTTACAATCCCATCTCCTAAACACATGAATAACCCAGAGACAACCAGAGTCTCCGGCAGAGTTTCTGTGTGTATTTGGAGATAAATTTTCCTGGCAGCTGGTTTTCATTAGGCTGCGGTTGCTGTGACACTTGTTTTGTGTTGTGAAAGTCATGCAGTACAGATGTATGCACGTTTACTGCACATTAGCAGGGCTTACTTTAGAACATATGGCACTGACTTACCCTACCATTAACTATAGCTAATACAGGCTCTAACCCCAATGAAGAAGATGATGATGCCACCTCAAGGAAAAAAAAACAACATTTGTGAAGTTTAAACCTCAGAAATTTGCCTCAAATGGGACCTTCCATAGTTACAGCCCACTCTCCTGCATACCTCACCACTGGAACTAACAGTTTTAAGGAATTAGATGGTCTGACATCTGGAGAACAGCTGCCCTAACCTCTCCTCTCCTCCTCTCCGGTCTAACTCAACCTCTCCCTCTGGGGAATGAAAGCATTTCTCCGTCTGCAGCTCCAAATTCAGCTCTACATCACTATTATCCCCCTCCTTTGCCCCACCCAACTGAGGAACGCCATCATATTTTTCCAAAGCCCTAAATCTGCACAGGCTAAATTACACAGGGAAGAGATGTCAAGAAACAGAGGCGGAGATAAAAGGAGCAGAGCTTTGAATCCAGCTTTTCCTTTTTCTTGGCGTTGTGTTGATCTTTCCCATCTTTATAGTTTTGGAAGATCCTGGTGCTGGCTGACAGACAGTGGCAGATCTCAGATCAGACCACTGGTCCTGGGAACAGTGACAGAAAGCAGGTATGTGCCTGGATGTGCTGATAAAAACATCCGTCATCCACAGACAAACACAGAGGGAGGCGGAGTCAGAGACAAGACAGACAAACCAGAGTTATTATAAAACACCCTGGGATGTGTGTTTAAACGTGTGTCAGTGTGTGTGCTCACTCACATCTACTCATACCTAGACTCCTATCAGCTGAGCTGTAAGAGAGTGACTCACTGACCTCAAGGGACAAATAAAAAAAACAAACAATAGAACAGTGTTGTGACTCCTACACTCTGCAAATACTTCAGTTTCATTCTCATACATTATTTATTCTCTAACAACAAACACCACAGTGTTCCAACAGTGAAAACATGGTGGACAACTGTTCGGTTTTTAACTTTTTTTTTTTTTGCAAAAATTGTATTTTTTTTTTTTTTAGATTTAGTCTGATTTCATCCTTGTGAAAGTCTCAATGAGTTGCCAACTTTAACAAATGGGAACACAAATAAAAAGAAGGCAGGAAAAACTCATTAACTGCCCCAGTGGCTTCTATCTTTAGTTTATAGGTGGGACGGAAACCCCTGCGCTTCCTCTCTCAAAGAAATTCACAATAGCCTGTCGTCCCAGTCTCTCTGTGAGCCTGCATCAGAAAAGTGGCTGCGTTGGATTGTAGGAGAATCAGAACGTTCCGAAGAAAACGAGAGAAAAGACCGTGTGAAAAAGTTGAACTTGGTTCTGTTTCTCTAAAAAAAAAACAGATGAAACCACATGATCGGGTTTCTTTAGCTAATCCCTGCTAACATGAACGTTTATCTCAAGAAATCTGCAGCCGAATCTCCCGACATAAAGGAGTGTCTAAACTTGTTTCTGTTTTTAACTTCACACTAAAAATCAGTGGATTGTGGGACTGGGCTCACTGCAAAACAGGAAATGTTCTATTTTCTTTTTGAATGTGCATCCTGAGGGCGCACAAATTCTTACAGCTGGAGGAAGAGGGATTTCTGCTTACTTGGGTCACAGACTCTTAGGCAGAATGACCATACGATACACTTTAAGGAGAACCGCCTGGAGAGGGTTATTGTGTGTGTGTGTGCTGGAGGGAGACAGGAAAACAGCATAGTGTTCATACCCAAACCGGCTTTCAATCACAACTCTGACACAATGGACACCGGAGCAGTTCCCAAAATGAAATGAGACCACAGAGGCATTAGAGGGAAGTGGAAACAAATGACTGACCGTCGACATGAAATACTGCACGGGGCTTCGCCTTTAGATAATCACTCTTCTCTGTGATTTGCACACATCCTGACCTTGGTTTTATAAGAGAATGATGAATTACAGCTGATCCCTGAGACGTCTACATGATGGATGGCATGTTTGACGCTTTAAGATTTGGTTCTAATCGTGACTAATGGGTCGTTGATGAAGTTCTGACACAGAGTCAAACATCTTGTCAATGAACAAAAAGTGGATCTTTGCTCCTCTCTATTAAAGTTAATATATTTCTTATAGATCAAGAAAACACTAGTTTTAACTGTATTTCTGTATGAAGATGAAGTGATGAGTTTCACTCAGGACACTGTTATTTTTATTGTTAACAAAAAGCTCAAAGTGACTCTTAATAGCAGGTAATGAGAATGTGATGGAACTGGATAAATACAAAGAATAAAACAGAAAAATGTTACACTTCTTAAGTGTAAATACTGAAATTTGTTCTTCTTGATGAGAAAAACTTACAATTAACAAACTATTTTATAATAAACAAGGATTTAAAATAAAGTTTTCCCGATTTTATTCTTAAGGGAAAAATAAGTAAGTGAAGACGATGTAAACATACACACAAATATAAAAAAAAAACTGTCAAAGAAACAGAGACAGTCTAGCTGCTGTCATTTTTTAAAGAACAAAGTTGAGGTATGAATATTTAAACTGGATAAAGATCTTCTTTTCTCTTCCAAAGGGCTCTGAGAAAAGAATCTAAGTCAAGACAGAAGAAGGAAAAAGATTGGAACATCGGATTTCTTCTTACTGAGTATTTCACAGGGCAATGGTGACTGCTGGCAACAAATACACGCTAAAGATTTTCTAAAATGTCTCAGATTTTTATATGTTTGAACTCTCATTGCTGGATTTTTAACAAAAAAAACGAATATTCTCTCAAAATAGTCTCAGATTCATTGTGAGAAATGTGAGATAATTTTGGGAGGAGGAGCTACAACTACAACTATGAATTAATAGAGAACAAGCCACAAACAAATTAAGACAAAATGTAGATACTTGGTGACAAAACTGAAACAAAAACCTCTTCAAGATGTAATATTAGTGATTTATTTGCAGATTTGTTGAACGTAGTGAGATTCCAACTGAAAAAAAACCCAAATTTAATATCAAAATCAGAAGAAAAATATTTACCTAAGCTGAAATGATCAAAAGGATGTCAAAGTAAACCTTTTTCCCAGATCTCTACATTACATCTCTACAGATGAATGAATGAACTGTAGCCTCGACTGTGTGACATCAGCATGTCTGTATTTCCTCCCTGAGCAAAGCTAAACACATGAATATTTACTCACATAATTATTAACTGATGCTCCTTGTTCATTTATAATTCATGTCAAGATTAAATTATCAGTTCAGTTGAAGCTGCTCAACTTAAAAATACAAATATTTGATGAAAAATCCACAGAGGTTTAATAACTCCTGGAGGGATTGATGTTTTATAAAACAGTCTGGCAGCTATGAAAAATCTTTTCACCCAACTGATGTTTCACAGCAGATTTTTTTCAATCTGAAATTTAGTGAATTTTGAATATACAATAAAACCCCTTATAAGGAGGCGTTTTTATAGTTTCATGTACTGTTTGCACCACTGAGTAACATGTGGTGGAGAGAAAATATCTAATTGGCAAGTTTTAGTATCAAACACTTGTGCAAAAAAAAAAAAAACTATTTTCACAGATGCCCCTCAACCGTTAACCCTAACCCATCTTACCTCCGATCTCACTGCATCTGGAGATGATCTCCCACAGAACAAGAGCCATGGAGTAAACATCCGCCTGCTTGAAAGACTCGATGTTTTCCAGATTGATTCTGGATTCCAGCACCTCTGGAGCCATGTATCTGGCTGTGCCCACCTGTAAGAAAGACAGAGACATTTAGAACACTCCAACTCATGAGAAGCTACTTTTTAAAGACTTCTTTGCAGTAAAAACTGTAAACAGAACATCTTTTATTTCTTATTTACAATTAAACAAAAAAAAGGTTATTTTCTTTCAACACATTTATCTGAACCAAAACATGGTGGAAATTAAGAGCAATATGAAAAGCAATGTGCTTTGACTTCACAAGTTCTTTGTTTTCCTTTGCACACCATTATCTGTGTGGAAAGTGCATTCAGAGCTTCCTCCAAATACATTAAGGACATTATAATACATTAGTTGTGCAGCAAAGGGTGAGACCTTTATGTGATGAGTCATTCTCCAAACAGAGTGTAATGTGGCTCTGGATGATTACTTCACCATATTAAGTCCATTAAGCATCAATCCAGCATATTTATGTTGTGACTATAATCAAAAAACAACCTGAGGGCTCGGATTTCCCTGTTTGAATAGATTTATTTATCTGGTGCCAAGTTATGCAGAGTGCCAAATATTTAGAGTCAAATTAAAGAAAGTTTGATTGACAGCATGGTGCTGATGTTTATCTATAAAGTAATATGTGGCCTGCTCAGAAAGGCATATAGGAAAGTGAGATTTTTAAAGTAATGAGTTTCTATCCTGCGTTACAACCTCACCTGCCCGCTGTTGGCCAGCTCATCCACAGACAGAGTGTTGTCCAGCCGCAGAGCCAGGCCAAAATCACAAAGGCAGCACGTTAAGTCCTTTTTCACAAGAATATTGGAGCTTTTAATGTCCCTGTGGGCAATAGGGACCTTACAGCGACTGCACGCAGTCTGGTCACTATGAAGGTGAGCCACTCCGCGGGCTAATGAACTCCCCAGCAGCCACAAGTCGTGCCAGCTGACAACATGATGGATCAGATACTCCTGGAGGTTTCCAAGTGACTGGTAAGCTGTGATCAGCCAGTACTGTCTCTGCACTTTTCTTTCCTCTGCTGTCAGGAAGTGAAGCACGTTCTCATGTCTGAGATCGGCATCTGAAAAGATGTCCTTCTCGTTCTTCCAGGAAGCGTATTCCTCATACGGGAAGATCTTCACAGCGACGGTCTCGAAGCCCTGCTCTTCGCTGACCGTGAAGCCCTGTTTCAGTTTGCCTTTGTAAACCTCTGCGAAGCGTCCTTTACCCACCAGAACGTCCAGCTCAATGGGCAGCAGCTCTGTGTTGTGGTTGAGGTTGTTGGCGTGTGTGGAGCTGCTGTCCGAACCCTCGTCGTTCATGATTGCATCTGCATCGCAGAAACCCTTCTTGCGCCTGGAACGGGCTTGGCGCTGGCGGTAGACACGATAACAGTAGAAAAAAGCAATGACTAGAACAGTCATGACCAGAAGAGGCGCCAGGCTGACTATGATGACCGCGAGCACCTGGGAATCTGAGATGGAAAAGAAACATCAGTCACATGAAGAAATTGCCTTTTCCATCGTATGTAACATGTTTCTGATAAGCGCCGCTCGAAAAGTTTCTCTTATTAGCCTAAAACAGGAATCTACTGCTGCATTTCTTTACATACTCAAATTGCACAGATCCACTGAATGAAACTGTTTTACTAAATGACTAAAAACAGTAAAACACCAACATTTCAGCTTATGAATATATATTTAGCCAAACCCCAATGACAGTCATTACAGATGACAGAAACCCATTAATTTGACCTCTTACAGACTCCGCCTACATTGCAGTTTAGCTTTATGTTTATAAACATTCGGGTTTGAGTGGATGACAGATTATGGAGCAAAGTGACAGGCAGCACTTTGGGATTTTGGAGATGTTGGTATCTGCAGCTAATGTCACAAACATAATGCTGTCTCAATTATAATCCAGATTATTTTTTTAAATAACTGTGCTGACATTTAGCCAGGACAACAGTAACATTCTTAAAACAGAACTTTTCTGTGGAAAGTCCATTTAGATCCCCGTCTGGGCCACAAAACTAAAAACTGCTCCCCACCCTGACCCAGTCAACCACTTATTGTGCCTCCGTATACGGTATGTTGTTATTTTATAACTCAGGAGGTGTATTTGGAAGCTGTAATGGATTTGGCAAACACAAAAAACATTTAGAACTAGGTTGGGCTTATTATAGAGTGTTTTTAAGCCTAAGTCATAAAACTGAAACTATAAAAGTTTTATCACTAAATCCAGCTCAGAAAATATGGAAAAAAAAACTGCTAGAAGTAAGTATTTTAATTAAAATAAGGTAAAAGTGCTTTGTGTTAAATATGTACTAGCATGTGTTAAAAAGGTTTTAGGGGTCAGAGTACATAAAGAGGCGGGCTGATGATGAATGTAAAAGTTATCTAGCTGACTACCTCGCCAAGCCCTCGGCTCTGTCTAATTTTTTTCTAAACAGGAAACCACATGTCTGAAAGCCTCCACAGGGCCCCAGCTGAGCAGTTTGTTTTGACTCTGGTAGAGTGAGAAGCTTTTTCTTGCAACAAACCTGTCACTGTACCTCCTGAAGTTCAAAACAGCTGCTTCAGGCAACCCCCTACCAAAAAAACTGAAACATTCTCGAGATTTAATGCTCATTTAAGTAATAAGAGTTTGAAACTTAACAATTTAGGGCTTTTCTTTAGGATTAAAAAAATAATGGTGGAAAAAGTAGATAAATGAATCATTAGCAATGTGAATCTGCATAATTCTATTGCTCAAGAGTTAAGCCAAAATATTCTGTTTACAGTAGTTGCCATGTTTTAATTTCAGAGCTTAAAGACCCACTACGATGAAAGTTGTGTTTTTCGTGTTGTAAACATGTTATTGTGGCATTTTTCCGATGCTAGAAAACATGTCTTAAAGATATCTTAAAGCCATTTTACACAAATTTCAGGACTTTTTGGTTATTTCTTAAGTATTAACCAGTAATATGAAACATTTTATAACATCTATATATCTATAATATATCTAAAAACGTCAGGAAACACTGATTAACAGACCTTTCAATTTGTCTGCATTAAAATTCGTCTGGTTTCGGCTCGTTCCATGTCAGGCTTTGGCAGCAGCTCGTTCATATTAATTATTCGAATTTGCTGGACTCTGATTGGCTAACAAACTAGCCTATGAGAGCAAGGTATACTGTTTCCTGCCCCCCGCGCATGGTAACACCATGCTTTCTCTCTTCCGGTTTGCTACATCTTATGCTACAGCTTTTAGCCAGCAGCATGCTAGGCGTGGTTTCAACTGCAGGAGCTGATTAATACTAATGAACAAAGGAGTTGTGACGAAACAGATACAGGCCGTTCGAACTCGGGTTTTATCGCCACCTGCGTAGTTTGAGAGATAAAAACTGAAAGAGAAGTTGTTGACCTGTTTTCACACCCACTATGAAGGTAAGAACACCTGTGGAGCTAAAATATTCAACAAAAACTTCAGAAAAACCGTTTTAATAGAAGGGCCTCTTTAAGCCAATTAAGCTCAAAATTGCATTTCTGAGTATTTCTGCATTCAAATCACTGTGAATCAGTAGCAGACACGCAGAAATGCAGTCTAAAAAAAGAGTGTGGTTGAGACGTAGAAAAGCTACTGGGCAGACCACAAGCTCCTGCTATGCTAGCTATAAACTAGCAGTAACACTAGCATAAACAGAGAGCTCTCAGGAATGGGGAGGGGCATGGGATCCTCTGCATTAACGGTACCGCCCTTAACGCAGAGGTGAAATGCTAATGAGCTACTGAAGCAATGCAGAAACTACTTCATAGGAAATGACACAGGTTTTGTAATTTTCATTAAAAACGCCATAAACCAAATTTAAAGCCCACTGAGAACATTTTAAAGTGGCTCAAAAGATGATCTGAGAGGTCCTTTAAGTCTGTGCTCAAAAGTCATGGAAGTTATGCTAATCAACTAGCAAACAATCCTTATGTTAAATAACTTATAAAAACTAACTAAGGAATATCTGAACATGCAGCAGTGAGGGATAAAAAGATTTCTCCTCTTGTGAAGTAAGTCTTCTAGTTTAAATCCACTTTTCTGAGAGATAAAATAAATTCATTCAACATTTCAGCTTTACAGTTTGATTTGGATTGTCTTCAGATTTGCCTGATTCAGGTGAAAATTATCTACAAGTCTATGTTTACATAATTTAATGTGCTGTGGCATGTTTGGACACAGTTTGAACTAAAACAAGCCCGGCCACACGCAGCCTTTCTGCTTGTTATGCTAAAACACTCCTGTGAGCCTCTTAAAAAAAAAAAAAGAAAAAACATTTAACCTTTTTTCCCCCCTCAATCTCAGTAATAAACATTTGACTTAAAACTTTGTCTCATTTTTAAATATTCTTGTTATTTCTAATAGCATTTGCAAATGTTTTTCTGATATATGTGGTTAAAATCCTAATTAGCCTAATTAAAGAAAAAATAATAAATAAATGCTTTAAGATTATTTTGCATCATTTTAAATCTCTTTAGTTTAAAGAAAAAACTGCTTATAAATGCCAGAAATGATGTAATAAATTCACAGTTTGTTGATTTACAGTTAATATTTCATATGGAGTTACTTTATTATATTACTATCTGTCTTTAGTCTGTGAAAAGTTCCAGGCACTGCACAGACATTCTCAAGCATGAGCGAATGCATTTCCATGACGTGGTTTCACCGAGCAGATGCTTTTAATTTGTCTCTCTGTTCTGAGCCGGGTCTCGGAAATGTACCTCTGTGTTATTATCGCCGAGACGCCGCAGTCAAAATCATCCCGGGGCCAAAAACGTAACTGGAGTCTACAAGTCTCCTAAACCTGTTTGTAATCATGTAAATGGAGAACATGGCAGTACACACGTGTTAGTGTTCATGCACGACACTCTGTTTGACAAGCTGATAGAAACTGGCAGAAAATCAGTTCATCCATGAAGATGATGTTACAACTACTTCTGCATCAGATGCAGCAACTTTTAATCAAAACAGAGGTGGTCCAGGATGAGGATGGTCAGTTTACAGTTTTACAGCTCATATTTTAATAAACTAATGTTTGAAACTAGCAAAGCATTGTGAATTAAAGAGCTACGTATCATTTGAATCATAATTAAGGAGGATAATAAATGCAACCAGGTGCTCAAAAGAAAAATATTAACTAGAAACTTTCAATTTTTGAGTTGTCTGAAACGTTTGTTCACGTGTTCAGATTCAATCTGAATCACCCAGAAAATCTGACCTTATATGTGAAAAGAGTAAATAAAGGCTGCAGTAACTTACTTCTGTAAAATAAGACGTGCTCGTTGCACTCGTCTTCAGAGCAGGAACAGATGAAGAACTTGGAGCCCATGCCTTGTTTCTCTTTCATCACACACTTGGTGTTGTTGTAATCCTCCAGCAGCAGGCCGTACAGTTTCTCAGCCGGGTTGTGGCACACCGTATCAAACGTGACATTGTCATCCTTCTTCCTCCTTATAAAGAAAGAGCACAGGAAACACTGTCAGTCGTATGTTTGATTTGTGCTCTTTTAAGACTTTTACACTTTATGTCGACACGACGCTGTAAAAAGAGCAGACTGTTTTTTCAGCAGGGGGGCGATTGAGCAGTAGCAATATAAATTCCCTGCATTGTTTGTCTCTTTCAGTAGAGCACAGCCTAGTATTATGCAAATGGAAGCAACACTGAGGTCAAATAAGATAAACAGCAAAAGACACTGCAAACAAAAAAAACAAAAAAAAAGAACCTGCACACATTTGCATATTCACGTTATGAAAACCCGCTGGGGAGTTCCAGCTTTGCAGTTTGTAAGATAATTTAAAGAGGTGCTGCTGTCCATGTGCCATTAGCTTTCTGCTAACCTCAGCTCATAACATGCATGCTACATTGGGAATTTAATGAAAAACAACAGCGTGGCTTTAGGCTTTTAACACCAACACAGATCTGCTTCCTGCTGCTTGGTTCATTCAGTCAGATGGGTTGCTGCAGGTGCTTCAGATCCTCTGTAGCAGACTGACAGAGTTCAAAGGAAATGTTTGTCCACTAGAGAGACATTTTCACACCTTTTGTGTTCACATGAGAGCTTTTTTAGTGCACGTGACAATCTGATTAGCATTTATTATTAGCCAGAAAACAATATGATTTGTAAAGCTCCACTTACCAAATAGTGACACACACTTCGTCATCGTGGGCGCAGATGGCGGTTTTGTTGCATTCTACCTGGCAGGTTCCTTTACCTGTACAGGAGGAAGGCTGCACATCACAAAACCTGCACAGCCTCCTTATCTTCATTATAGAGCCCATTGGAATTACTAAAGGGAAATAAAAGAAAACAGATGAGTACAGACGCACATAGAAATATGTGCATGACTGTAAATCACACTGATTGAAGTAAAATCTAGACTATAATGTTTGTGTTAGAATTAAAGATGTCACAGTTCACTGAATGGCAAGATAATTTGGAATTTAGTTGTAAGTAGAAGATAAGGTCTTTTCTTGGTCTTGTTTGAACTTGACTCGCCAGTCAGACAGTCTGGATTGTGTGATGAGTGTGTTTGATGATCATCTGAGACAACATGCAGACAGGCAGAACAACAAACAAGGAAAGAAATCGCAAATACATCTTCTTTCTCAGAAGTCTTTCATTCCTTGAACAGATGAGTCGAGAAATGTCTTGAAACGACATCAGTCAAAAAAAAAAAAAAAAGGAGATTTTATGTGATCAGTGTGTGTAAAAGGGGAAGAGATCAGCCCACTTTTATTTCCACAGAAATTCACAGACTGCATTTTGTGGAGTTTGTGCATTGTGGGGCTTTTCATGATAAAATCAACTATAACGCAGTGCTCAGGTGGGCGTCTGAAGATGAGATAACGCCACGCTGAAGGCGAAGGATGACAGAGATCCACCAACTCGTGATTTTTAGAGATTAAGCAGCTGATGGCTGATTAATGAGGCCAAATTTCATTTATCTTTGGCTCTTAAACAACTAATACTTCATATTCATATTAGATTAAAACCAGACATCAATGATTTAGCAGTTTAAACGCTGAGGTCCAATACAACACGGTAAACAATCTCACATGCGCAGCATTTTATGGAATATATGCTGTGACTGCAGCTCTGAGCGTAAGCTGGAAAGTGCTACTTCTTATCTAACTGTCTAAATACACAATGTCCCCCTCTGAGAAATATGAATTCAAGTTTTGTCATTTTACCCGTTAGATACCACACTGTTCTCTTAGAAGTTAATGTTATGATCAGGTTTACTCGTGTTGTATTGAAAAACACATCCTTTCCTGGCACGTATGAAAGCACCACATACAGGCCTGACATAGTCACGTTTGGCCTATAAAAGAGGAAAATGGGGAAATCTGTCAAATTAGTCTGCTGATCAATTGACAAACCTCTAAATAAATCATCCTCATTTTTCTTATTTGTTCTTGGCTCATCAGCGAATAAACAGAAGTGTGAAACGTGTGGATTTAAGGGTTTTAGTAGTTTGTAGAGACAATAGTTTAAGGTTTATAAGGATATACTGAGTTTTTCTAAAAGGGCCCTGTCACACATATTTCATGACTTTGTGGTTATTTCTTAAGTATTTACCTGTAATATGAAACATTTTATATCTAAAAAAACATTAGGAAACACTGATTAACAGACCTTTCAATTAGGGCTGCACAATTATGACCAAAATAATTATCACGATTATTTTGATTAATATTGTAATCACTATTATTAATCACGATCATTCATCCTGCCATTGTGTAAACACGCATCTCCATAATAGGATTTTCAAACTCGCTTGATTACTCCGCTTGATTTAAGTAAAAAAAAAAAAAAAAACAGAAAGAAAAGTTATTCTGCAATTTTCAAACCCTTTACGAAACAAAGAACACCTGTCAACCTAAAATATTCAACATAAAACTCAGGAAAACGTTTTTTTTTTTTTTTATGGCAAGGCACCTTAACAATCTACTAAGATTTAATGAACTTTTGTTCAGTTAATCCACTCTGAGCGTACAGAGAGTAAAAAAAAGAGGTGAAAGAGAAAACGCAGCCCATGTTGGGAAAATCTGAGTACTGAACTACTTCCTGACTTGTGTGGAAAATAACCAAATAAAAGAAAATTATCTTCCAAAAACAAAGTGTATCGCTGAGTAAAGACGTGACTGAATGAAACCACATAACCAACTCCAGCTGCATTCTGACTACAAGCACAGGAAGTTGAACCTGCGCTTTGCAATAAACATGAATTCAAACCAAATGCAAAGAACGAAGGTTTCTGCACCAAAACCACCTGAAACTGTGACACCAACAGGCAACGAACATTTGGTCGATGTTTGAATTGTGAAGGCAACCAGGAAAGCCCATCACATGATCACAGCGAGACGTTTACAGAGTGGGAAGTGGAAGTGAAAGCAGACTTCTTCGCAGAGAAATAATTTTAACGCAAATTTGAGAAAATCTTGTATGCCTGAGCTCTTAACTCGCTACAAAAATCCCACTGTGTCAGTTCAGCCAGCCCACAGGATGGGGTTGGACCTCTGTGAGTGAAAACATTTACAGTTTGATGGCACATATCTCTCAGTCTGCATCAGAGAGAAATACTTTCACAAGAACCTGGCAGGAAATTCTAGGCAGATATTGTTTTTTTGTGCCAATCTCAACTGTTGGTCTCCTTTTCAAATAAAACAAAACAACAAAAACTCCAAATTAAAGTACAAGACGGGGGTGATTTTCAGCTCTGCCCAGTGGGTTTGTTTGGTGTTTTGAAGTAGATCAACACAGAAAAGTGTCTGAGTGGTAAGAAGGTGGCAGAGCAGGAGTAATTATATCATTAGAGCAGCTACTCTGTAAGAGCATGTCATTTAAACCCAGAGGCGGACTGTGGACGGGATGAATGGTCCTAATTGTCACCCAGGGCTACATATAATTGTAGAGACAGGGGGGAGAAGGCAAAGCCACTTACCTGAGCCTGAGTTGGAGAAAGATGAAGATAAAGCAGAGTCTTCCACAGGGGGGGCTGGACCTGGAGGTAATGTGGCTGGAAGATAAAACACATCAGTGGGAATATGAAAACTGTTACTAGTGACGTCTGAGAAGGAAGTTTAACATCTTTATAAATTTCAACTGGACTAAAAGTAAAAAAAAAACCCTGTTCTGAGCACGAGGCATACGTAAAGCACGTCTACAGTTAGGCTCTTTCAGTTTGTCAAACCCAAAAATGACTTTGCTGCACTTTGAACCGCTTAAAATATTTAGAAACTACCTCACAGTCGTGATAAATAAAATAAGTCGTATTAGTTTGAAAGTTGAACTCACCCGCCGCTTGGAGCAGGATACTACCAGAGAGTATCGCTCCACACCAAAAAACGGAAAACCGAAGTCGCTCCATTTAGAACCGGACTATAAACTCCGCTCTTTCTCATTAATTTAGCTTTTTAATTCAGCTAATGAAATATCCAGAGTTTCTTCGGCTCGTTGCTCCTCTGGCCGCCTTCACAGCTCCGTGTAAAAGTAGGAAAGTTAAATACTAGGCAGGACTTGCCCTATATGACTCACAGTATGTGCGCTTTTTCATGAGACAGGAAATCTTCAGAGGGGTTGGACAGTTTTTTTTCCTACTTCTTCTTCTTGTTCTCTGTCTTGCTCACAGAGTCTTGAACCATGTCATTAAGAGAGTCAAAGCCAGCAGAGCAGGACGTGAAGTGACATGTTTGAAACTTGCTTAAGCTTTGTCTACAGGCTGCACGCACGTGCAAACACCAAGAATTACCTCAGTGAAATCCCACTTTACAAATCTTATTAAAAGTTATTGAATGTTAGAATTAAAAAGTTTCAAACAGTAATATGTAACAGTAATATCACTAATATGGATAATGTGTATTTTTAATATTTTAGAGTGAGTTTTTGTATAAGACATTATCTTATGTTGACATGATGTTTGAACGACCTCAGTTTGGAGAAAAGGAGATTAAGGCAGACCAAACAGATAAGCTACCATTTAAAAACAGATCTACTCATCATGTGATCACGTGAGTGCTATTCTATCAACATTTACATCACCCTCAGTTTAGTATTCCAGTTATTTCACTAGAAATATTACTATATTCCTAAAGGAAGGCTGCAAATGCTACAGCTAGCTGCCATCAGCACAAAGATATACTGTAGTGTAACTAATCATATAGTGCTAAACTTGTTGAAAACTGACCTGTTTAAATTACATTCTGTGCTTCACACTCGCCTGGACATTTTCCAGGTTCAGTTTTATAAAGGGTGACATAAGAAGTGTTTTTAAATTTCTCATAAATTAGCAACACAGAGGTTAAGTCCACTGTAGCACCCATAAATCACATTTCTATTGCTGGGCGCTTTGCGGACATGTTTTTTCTTCACATGCTTGAGCCATGAAGTCAGTTTTTAGTTCTGCCCTTATGACCCTGGACCTCATAATATTTAACAGAGGACTCCATCCTTAATACACGACTGATGGAGTTTTCTCAATAGCCTTTGTGGTGTAGTTGGTGGCTTTGTTTCTTTTCAGATGCAACAAATGACAGAAAAAAAAACAATATTTCAGAAATGAACTTAAAATATCATTCATGTGTGTTTTATCTGTGTTCAACTTTGAAATCCTTTGTTTGGGGGAGATTCTGTTTTTCCAAATTCACTGATCTCATCTCATTTTTCTTCCCTTTCAGCTCTCAAGTGGGCGTGGGCGGTTGTGTTTATGTCTGTGTGTGTTTGTTTAAGCCTGTAGTCCATGCAGTGCTGCAAGGTGTGATCCAAACCACAAGGTGGAGATCTGACAACACTGGCAACCTAAACTGGCTGTTCCTCACTGACCTCAGCACACGTGAGGGTCACAACATCCTGCTCACTGACCACAACATCCAAATAAAGCTCCTCTAGAAATATATATTTATATAACTTTATAGCTTTATCTCTTAAGTTCAACAGGAAGCTCAAAGCACTCCAGCGATTCTGCAGAGGCGTATTCAAACAGTATTTTTTTTAGTTCATGTGTCTCTTTCTGCAACTTTCATCTTTTTTGCTTTTGAACTTTTGTTTTTTTTTAATCTTATTGCGCAACCACAGATAAACAAGTACCAGACAAACATCCTGAGTGGTATTATGCTCAGTAGCAGGTGCTTGGCGTTCTTATAAACTGCTTTGGTCAAGTTGAAAGGCAAACAGAATCCCTAATAACAAATCTCTGGATACGTGCCTTGAGATAACACTGATGACAAACAAGGGCTGCTTGCAAGTACAAGGATGTTTAAAGACGCCAGCCTCATGGCAAGGTTTACTAGAAATCTCTCTACATTCAAAATATATGACTGCATGATCGTCTAGAGTATAAATGTTATGAATTGTGACTAAAACATTCTAAATTACCCACTGAATCTGAATTAATTTTTTTTGTTTACATTAGGTTAAACAAGTTCGGTTTTTATGTTTTTAAATACAGGTAAAACACACGTCCATCCATTTTCTAAATTACTGGCAAGGCTTCTGACATTTTCACACAATTGTAGAAAAAACAGTAAATATTAGGCCTGGAAAATGATGAAAAAAACTCGTAAACTTGTATTTTATTCAAATTTGTGCAGTGGCACTGAATTTGAAACTCTTCTTTCACAGCTTGAGTGGCAGAACATTGTTTTTAATATCTTAGAAAATCCTTATTTAGGTGGTAAAGTGGATTTTGTACCAAATTTAGATGTAAAATTTACTTTAAAGTATTTTTTATCAACTTGTAATAGTCTTGTACTTCTGGTTTCCAAAAGAAAAAGTTACAATATTCATAAATATTATATCCTAATTGCAATTTGTATTTGAAATATCACACTGCATTGTTGTTCTGACAGAAGTGTCATTACATTTTTACTGGAAATAACTAGCTAAATGCACAGAAAATTCTAGCCATCTTTTTTTCTCCAAACTGAGTTCATGTAAAGAGATTTCTTCAGCAGGTATTTCATTAATTGTTCATAGCCTTTTGACAGAAACCCACTTTAATAAATCTGAAGTATCCATTCAAATGATGGTTTCTTGCTTGAAAATTGTCAAAGAAAAAATCCTCTTTTATAGCCCACCACCCTCAAATGACCTTCTTAAATTGACACTAAGAAGCAGCTGACAATGTACTTTTTATTCTTGAAGTTAAAACATTCATCTGACCACATTCACACCTAGTTTAAGAGAAGAAATTTAATTATTGATGCATTTTTGGTCATTTAGGTTCAGAGTCCATCTGCTGTTCTGCAGAACCAGATACAATGTACAAATACAATGAATGTCAAAGGACAGGATAGAGAAATAAAACACAAGGTATTAATGATTTAGGTTTCTGTCTGTATAACTTCAACAGGTTTTTCAGTTTGTTTGAGTCTTTTTTTTTCTTTCTGAAAAGTGCTTCTTTAAGATCTCAGTCTGACAGTTGAATGTGCCTCAGGATGTGCTTCAACAGTCTTTCAGAACTCACTGTTACCCCAGAGAGCTTAAGTTATCTCTCACAGTGTTAAGTTAAACTGCTCGAGACATGGTGAAGTGCAGCTTTTAAGGGTCTTCTAAGGACTGTAGATGAGTCAGGACAGTACAAAGGAAGGGCGCAGAAAAAGGAAGGTGAAATCAACTCCAAGTGCAATAAAAGGAGGAAAAGGTGCTACAGGAACTGAACAGAGCACATCTCATCCTGTAAAGTTCCTGTCGAGATAATTGCCTCCGTCAGCAGGTTATCTATCTATCTATCTATCTATCTATCTATCTATCTATCTATCTATCTATCTATCTATCTATCTATCTATCTATCTATCTATCTATCTATCTATCTATCTATCTATCTATCTATCTATCTATCTATCTATCTATCTATCTATCTATCTATCGTGTCGTATCTATCGTGTTGTGTCGTATCTATCGTGTTGTGTCGTATCTATCGTGTCGTATCGTATCGTATCTATCGTGTCGTATCGTATCGTATCGTATCGTATCGTATCGTATCTATCGTGTCGTATCTATCGTGTCGTATCTATCGTGTCGTATCTATCGTGTCGTATCTATCGTGTCGTATCTATCGTGTCGTATCTATCGTGTCGTGTCTATCGTGTCGTGTCTATCGTGTCGTGTTGTGTCGTATTTTGCATGTCCATACAGCCGCTATTAAAATAAGCTTTACATAAGCAACCATAGCTTATCTGTTATGGGGTTGTTTACTTCTAAATTTAAGGAAGAGTGCTGAATGCACTTAAAGTTTTAACGGCCTCTAGAATCATCTGTAGCAGCCATTACCATCTTCTGTCTGATCTTTACTGCCTCTTACATTGCTGTAAGAGAAATGTGTCCATTCTTCACAATTCAAGGTTGTATAAGCTCCAAACATCACACTTCTCAGGTTCGACCTTAGAAGAAGAGAAGTGAAATGTCTTTAAAAAGTCAAAAAAGATTTCGAATTGTCTTCAGTTCAAATTATTTGGACATTTGCCACTTTCCTGAGAATTTGTGCCAAGACGTTTGTTGCTGATTGACATCATATCAAATGATTTAAATTGGTCCAAGCATCAGTTTTCATGTTCCCTGGTCTTTTGGCTTTAAAACAAACTCAAATTATGATCCCTCAACTGTCACACTTGACAGTTAGTGTGAGATGAATGTGTTGATACGCTGTATTTAGTTTTTGTAAAACATGGCTCTGTGTACTGTTTCCAAAGAACTGAACCTATTCTGCAAAATTTGATTCAAATGAGAAGTCTTTCCCCTGGCAGCCTGTCCAGACAAGCCGTTCTTGTTCAGTCTGTTTCTAGTTGAGCTGAAATGAATACAACATTCAACAAGCTAAATGGGGCATGTAGAGTATAAACTGTATCTTCTAGCTAAAATAGTTAAGTTAATTATAATCTGTGCTGTGGGAACCATCAACATTTGAACAAAACTAGCACCAATCCATCGAGGCGATAGTGTACGATGATGAACACAAAGACAAACAAGTTCAAGCTAGTTAACAAAAATATTTTTCTGTGTTCAAACACAACTCACATGAGAAGTATCATCCAGTATAGCGTGCATGTAAGCATATTCTGACAACCACAAACCCACAAATGTGCAGGAATTCCAGCTAAATGTGCACAAGACTGTAATTAATGTCTTACTTTCAAGTTTCTTGCACATACTGAGCCACAAATTCTGGAAGTGTGACTTTAACGTGTCTCACATGCAGCTTTGTGAGCATTTTTAGGTATTTAACAGAAACACTGTCATGCACAAGAAACTGACACAGCTGTGGTGCAACAGAAGACGCTGTCTTCACTTACCTTTTGTCTGCTTGCATTAAACACTGGGAAGGAAGGGAGGGTTGATTCTTAAAGCTTCAAAGGTTACAACCTTTGCCATCATGACACTTTTAGAGCTATTGTTCGAAAACAGAAAACAGGTAAATATATAAAATGGTGCCAAGACTAGTTTTAGAAAGAGAACATGCCTGTGGGAAGCAATCATGAGAACAAATACTGCATGTGACTCTTTTTTTATGACAGACAACGTCCTGTTTCATGTGTGTATATAAAACTATTTACATACTTTTATAAGCTTGTGTTGTCTATAATGTAAAGAGTATAAAAATGTTTCTAATAATAAAAATAAAAAAGACACTCAAAGACATTAACACACTTTTTGTTTAATGGAATTTTATCACTTGTCAACAGTATAGGTTATTTTCTGATGGAAACTACTCATGCCTTGAGTAAGTTGGATAAGATTCTTACTACTAGTAAGTAATCAATTGAATGCCACTTCAAAGTGACCGAAAAATCCATTTAAGGCTTTTCAGTAACTACTTTTATGGTTTGGCAGAACCGAAGGCAGAAGTTGAAGATGATGGTCATGCTATTTGTCAAACCCAGATTACAGGGAGCAGACAATTTAAACAAGGAGATGGGAAGATTTAGTTGGCCGGCCCCCAATAAATGCTTCAATATGCCTCTCTTAATGTGGCAGAGAATACAGTTACACAAGTGTAATCAAGGTCTCTGGTGTTGTGTGGGAATAAATGCAGTAAATCAAAGAATTTCATGCATATTAAACAGGGGGTAGAATGCATTGCAGTGATCTCTGCAGTAATGAAGTCTGTGTGAAAAAAAAACCCCCAAAACTGTGTGGGTGGAAACACGTTGCATCACATCACCTCACATGTTTTAGCAAACATGCTTATGGAGATGTGGAAAGTTACACCCTGATCGCACGGGGAATTGTGAAATAGATGTAAAACTCAGATGTTATGGATTTCTTTCATAGTTTTCAGTTTTCCTGCACAGTATTCAGATAGAACACAAAGATTATAACATTCAGACAAACTTTTATTTTGAAGTAATCTATGGTGTTAAGTTTTTAAAACCTAATCCACAGGCAGATTAAAAGGTTTTAATTAGGTGTGCAGTGGTTATTAGTTAAGCTAACTTGCTTTATATAGTAAAATATTGTTATAAATAGGGATGCAACAATACCACTTTTTTCAAACCGATACGATATCGATACTTGGCTCTGAGAACTTGCGGATACCGAATACCAATGCCGATACTTTTACCACCATGCAACTCTGCTTGTTACAACAAATGGTGACCTAAAAAATGTTAATAAAAACTACCACAAAACTAAAATTTCAAGTGAAAAATAAACATTTTCTGTAAAATATTTGCAGAATTTCCACATTTTAAGTAACGGTTCATGGTATCAGTTAACTAACCATACATACAGTACATTAGAATGATATCGGCCCCGATACCTGATACCGATAGTATCGGTATTGGTGTATTCCTAGTTATAGACAACTATTTAAGCATTTTGCCAACATATACATTGAGGTTGGGGAGGCTTTTGACTCACAGGAAGGTGTTTGCTCATATTTTGGGGATATAATTTAACCCCTTCGCGATACTTGGCCCGCAGGCGGGTGGCGCTGGTTTTTTTTCTCTCTTTGTAGTGTAACATCATCAGGCGTCCAGAGGATCTAAACATGTTATACATCATTTGAAAGCTAAAAGTCTTGTGATTCTAATGATGTATGCCAATAAAGGATATAATCAAAGCTTTAGACACAATGAGTGTTTTTGTCAAACCACTTGATTTAAAAAAAGTAAATAAAAAAATCTATCTTACCGTTAATGTCCATGTATGACTCATAAATCATTTTGTTTACCAGTCCACCACACCATGCTAAATTCCTTTTAAGAGCACATATTTAAAAAAAATAACCAGGCGGCCATAAAAAAGGATCATATAACTCAGTAAAAGTAACACTCACACTGATTCTGACTATTATAGATGAAACTTCAGTGTTTTATTTCTACTCCAAATGGTTCAAGAACAGCTAAAATTTTAAAACTGGTATGTTTAATTAAAGTGTTTTGTGCAAAATGGTAGAAACACGAAGAATATAATTCATAGAGAAACAAAATTAGAACCGTAACTGTTGTTATTCATTCTCAGAGGTTTTAGGCCTTAACTTCAGAAAGCACGACATTTGATCAATCCTGTTTCTAAGAATATAAAGAAAATGCTACTTCTTTAAAAAAGAAAATAAATTGAAGGTGAAGGTAGACTTGTGTACAGTTCTGTCATTTATATAATACGTAACTGAAATATTATGTGTTACTAAAATTTGAAACAAATTTGTAACATCATATCAGCACCAAGTGACTAACGGTCACGTTAACGTTTGCTGGAGCTGAAATCTCCAGTTTCATGACACGCTTTTGTCCGTGTTCCCATGTGTATCCACCGCGCGAGCCTAGTGATCATGGTCTCCCAAGCGAGCCACTTCACTAAACACTGAATATCAGCGTCTTCTCAAGTTTCAAAGGCTGCATGTGTGTAAAAAAACATCTGTGGATTCCCTCAATGAGACCAAACGTTCCTCTGAGCTCTTCCCATGAGAAAAGCTGTGCTGAGATGGAGATGAAACAACATTCCAGCTAAATAAGATGGTAGAAATTGCAGCAGGATTTAAATGTCACAGAGTCCAGTCCACCCAGGGGAGCTCTTCTGGACTGACACATGATACACTGTTAGTAAAACATCTCATAAACAGACATTATTAAACTGAAATATGTTTATAAAAATTAAAAAATATGTAATCAGATCAGCGATTGAATCTTTTCAATTAAAATTGTTATTATAGTTTGTGTTCCACATAAAAAAATATTTCGTAAACTATCAAATTAAACAGTTTTAATTGTAGATTTATTATGATATTGATTCATGCATCAGGTAGAAAAACCTTTACAGTCTTGACTGCAGATATAATTCATACATGAAAGGGTTCAACTCCCTTTAAAAGCCTTCAAATGCTAAATGAGGATTTTAAATGATGGAAATGATCTTAAATCTCAGGCAAACAGATGTACAAGTTAGCAGCTGAGAACTTGCACACTGCAACAAGCCCCCTTTAACACTTCCTGTAACCGCGCAGCTTATCGGGCCGTTGGATACACGCTGGGTGTGCCAGCACAGGAAGCTGCACTCATCCTGTGCCACCTTCTGCTCTTGTTGTGGGCAGGAAATACCAACATGACCCGACACTGATAAAAACAAGGAGCTGAATCGTGGCCACGTGGTAAACACTGTAAGACAATTAAAGAACTATATATTTTGTGTTTATGTGGGTGTAAAGAAGAGAAAGGCTGCATCAGTCGGTCACATGTGCAATCCTGGAAAGACTTAGATTCCTGCACCTCTAAAGGAAAATGGAGCTAAGAGTCTCGGATGTTGTGGAAATAAGAAACATGCATAAGAAATTATGAGAATTCAGAAAAATCTTACAAGATTAGAGAAATTAAGCAATAGAATGTGCTGCATTAAGAAACTGAAACATTCTGAATCTCCTGGACTCAGGAAACCTTCTGACAAGCATAGTTTAATGTCTATTTACAACGTCAAGTTAAAAATATATGTATAAGATTTACACAAGAGTCAAAAACAGACCTAAACTTAACATAGTTATTTTTAATACAGACTGAAGTTCCGTGGTTTGATTAAGCAAGTTGTTTTTCTTTGCAAACGTTGTGAATAGAGAACGTTCCACCAGATCAGAGAGGAGTGCAGTTATCTATTTATGTTTTATTACATATCTACGTATTGTGGTTTAAGGTGCATTTATGGCTAAACTGGCCCAAATAATACTGTAACACAGATCCTACTGACTAAAACTGTCCTAATGATATAACAGTTGACATATTCTGCTTTAAATACTAACCAACTTCCTAAAATTAACCTTCAGTAATTTGTCCTCAAGACAGTCTACGTCCTTATTTGGGGACACTGGCATCACTGTCCTGTTGTAAGTTCAACTTAGACCTTTTGTCTTCATAAGGAGACACGTTATTTTTAAAAACTTTTTAAAGTTTGTTTACAGTTTTATTTGAACTAATTGCTCGGATTAAAGTAAATTCAGTTTTTTGAAGTCAGGCTGAACAAATAAGTAGAAGGAACAACACACAGCAAAGTCTCGAGACTCAGAAGTAAAACTGTATGGAAGCAAACGTTTCTATATTTTATATTTGTGTTAAGAATTCAACAAAACCACTTTTTCCAAACCGATACCGATACTTTTATCTGAGTACTTGTCGATACTTCTACCACACAAAAATGCAATGAATTGGAAGACAGCTTTTATTTTCTTCTCTGCTTGTTACAACAAATGATGACGAACCTGATAAAAAATAAAATATAAATAAAAATGACCACAAAACTGAAATTTAAAGAGAAAAATCTCCTGTGAAATTATTGCAGAGTTTCCACATGTTAAGTATCGGTACACTTACACTAATCTATATATTTTTAAATACAATAAAAATTCTCCTAATTGATACTTTTCAGATGTATTTTTCCCACCATGAATGACACACTATGACATCATCCCTGGTACTTTTTGGTGAAACGATCACCCAGACTGTTTTAGAAACACTTATTTGGTCATTTAGATTGAGAGATCTGATGATGAGCAGCAGAAATAAATAAACTTCTTCTTCTTGTTATTATTACTATATGAATCTTATATATAAATACTGGCTTTTTTTTGATGGTAGCAACCAGGGGTGTATCCAAAGTGGTGGCCCAGGGGGGTAGGGCCGCTCTTCCAATTAGACTGGTTACCCCGTGTGCCCCTTAAATTGAAATAAAGGGTCTATAATTTTGTAAAACTAGATATTTTTTAAGGTTATAGGCCAATTTATATGTGCCACCTTTTTAAAGATCTGTGCCCCTACCTGGCCCCTCCAACAAAGATTTTCTGGACATGCCCCTGGTGACAACAAAAACAACAAAGTTTCTCAGTTTCAACACTTGTGTTGTTTTTGTGGTGAATGTAATTAGAAAAATCAGTCAAAGTAATTTACAAATCAAATCATAACTTAAAAACCTATATTTACAATAAAGTGCTCAGCCGTTATTCTATTTTCCAAAACTTTGTGTACTCTTATTTTGGTTAGAAATGTCAACTAAATTATAATATAAACTGTTACAGATGCACAGTTACATCATTACAGTGGAATATTCTGTAATATTAAACAGTTCCTGAATATTCTCCAAATACCTTTAATATTTATATTACATTGCTTTGGGCTCAGTGAGAAAAAAAAAAGTCAAACATTTTAAGAAGCACTTTAACAGCACTTCTGTGACGATCGCTGTCTAAATGGATTTAATTTAAAGCCTCATTCCGTGATCTTCTCCTCAGCGGATGTCGACATTTTCTCTTGCTGGTTTGTATATTTACCGTGTCTTTTAACATGCATTTATTTCCAGCCTCTTACTGAAAATCAAGACAAATCAATGCTTGGTTGACTTTGATCATCGAGAACCTGCTTTCTTTTTTTTTCTCAGCTTTTCAAACACACTTTGCGTGACATGGGGTGAGACTGAGCTCTGAACGTTCTCCTGAGTACTGAACATCAGCTCGGCTCACAAAAAGACGAGAAGATTACATCCCTCAGAAGGAGCCGTTGTATTCAGTGTTATACGCGTGTGTTAACTGATGAGGTTTCAGGCAAACTGCTGAAGGATCATCAGAAAATATTCCCTACAAAGCTAAACACTTTCAGATACATTGATCTATTTAAAGAAAGACATCTAATAAACGTTTGCTTATTCAGTCAAATCTCGTTCATCAGTTATTTCTGAAAATCTGACTGAAACTTGTGTTGGATCCACGTGACGAGTTAATGATTTAAGTTTTCCCTCAAACACATTCAGTAACAGTATCTTTGCATGTTAGTAGTGGATAACTCAAAACTAAGTTCCCCTTTACACAGGATGAGGATTATAGTGCTCTCCATGTGTGACTAATTCAAATCTAGCTGGATTGTGGGAAACTTAGAAAACTTGTTTTAGTGTGAAGGCCACCAGAATGCTTTCATGCACCGTTCTAAACATCTGTGCACGTTTGAGCTAGCACCATGCTCCAGATCCAGCACCAGTACAAATCTCTTGGACTGTACCAAGATGAATCTAATGGTGCTTTTCCCCGGTACCTACTCAGCCCCGCCCTACTCACCCCGACTCGGCCCTACTCTACACGGCTCATATCGGTTGTGTTTCCATTGTGTTCACAGAAGTGAGAGCGAGAGGTGGACGAGGGCGGGGTTCCGCTCCGGTTTCACTCTGGTTGTTGTTGCCTTTCACATCATGGTAGTCTGCTTTAATCTTCTTCAGCTTCAAAGTCCACTGAATTAAAGCAATGAGCGGCCACAGAGTCCGAAAGCTTTAAAAACGTGTCCCTCCGTCCAACTCTCCCTGTGTCATTTTTTAATTGCAACACAAGCGGTAACAACAAAAGTTTAGCTGTTTTTCTATTTAACTTCTGGATCTTTTTGCCACACCAATCAGATGCCGGTAGTGAAGAGGTGTGCCTGCTAGCGTTAGCCAATCACTGCACAACAGATTCCCAATGGAAATGCACCATAAGTGCATAAAGTTCACACCATGTCAAAACACTATCAAGTCATTGGGTTGTATCACAGTCATGAGGTCAGCATGGCCTCAAAGTCCCCTGCAACCAACAGGTCCCACATCATGGTTCTGCTACCTCCTCACTCCATCCAGTACCTCAACACGCTGCCACTGCAATGAAAAACCGGCTCGATCTTCATACAGATGTTTGCATGTTCAAAACCATGAACTTATCATGGGGAGTCCACTGCATACAAAATATACATGTATTGTGAAGACTTTGCCGCAGTCGTGCAAAGATCATCCACATTCTGAACATCAGAGCAGGATCATCCTTCAGTGTGACGGGCCTTACCAGGATTCAGTCTTTAATTAAACAAAGTGGAACTTACCAAAGCCTCGGCAAGACAGGTGGTTCATGATCTCCAACAAACTTAAAGATGACAACTTTCTTGTTTGGTTCTTCAACTGCTCATGACAGTAAAATACATTGAAGAAGAGAATCGTTCTTACAATACAATCAGCTGCTGCCTTAACAAAGACCAACACAGTTGGAGATGTGTTGGTCTTTGTCTCTGAGGATAACAGAGTGAGTCTTTTCTTTGTAAATGTGGCTCTCTCAAGCTGTTTTCTGTCACCAGCAGTGAACACAAGAATACACGGGGTGTTAAATGTGTCAGGAATCAACAAGAGAATTTTAATAAGCCAATATTTTATCATACGTGTAACATTTCTAGGTCTCCTTTAGGCAGCAGAGCAAAAAAGATCTCAGTGTTTATGGATTAGTGAAGACAAATCTCTGGTTTCTATGTGCTAAGATTAAATTCTGAGTGGGAGTAAGCGGCGCAGTCCACAGCCATCCATTCTGGACTGTATATTCTGGTTTAATGCTTTCAACAAAAAGCCAATTTTCTCCACAGCTGCTGTTTTTTTTCCCCATCTCATTTTTTTCATCACTGACTGTCCTAAAAATCTGTGAAGGAAATGGAGCACAGTGGGTTTATTTCCAGGACATCCTTTGTGGTTTAGACTCATTAAAACACATTGCCATTATGGCACTATACTCATATACCTCAAGTTACAGCCTATGCTTTTTGTTTCAGCCCCAGCTGGCATGTGAAATGAATTTTCCCAAACTTAACCTCCGCTCGGTGACATTGTTCAAGGCACAAAAGATGAAAAGGTTTTATGTTTCCAATCTGATAAATATGACAGAGAAAAAGATTTTGTCGGCCCATCTGGCCCTTATCGTATGGAGGTTTTCCAAATGACCCGACCCTTTTCCGTATTATCTGACTTCTGGACAGAAAACAAGAACAATGATAGCAGCAGGATGGTTGTATTGTATACACAGGAACTGCTGTTGCTACTGTTTGTCTGAGGAAAGAAACACCCCCCCCATAAAATACAGGTCACTATCAAAACTTGGACTCTTAATGTAAGATCTAGTATTTCAACAGAAACAGAGAAAAAATAGTAAATCCCGCATGAATCTATTGGCCAGCAGGGGGCGACACTATAGCAGCAACAAGGAGCTGCAGGAAAATTATCTCTTTTCCCCATGGTACTAATTTCAAATATTATTTTACTGACTGCTCTCATTAAAATTAGGTCACAGTTGAGTAAAATAGTTAACTCGGTGCATAAATTGGCAAGGGTCTGTGTTGTTATTAGAATCTGCCTTCTAACTTCTAAAATTAATCAGCTGATTTCAGGATAGTCCATGTTATTCAGTCTTTAATTTGAGTTGAAATCTAGAAGGAAAAAAACTACTTTGATTAACTTTTTGATCCTGAACAGGTTTAAATGTGTGACAGAGAAACAGAAACTTCTCTGTCATTAATGCTCCACAGGTTTATTTATTCTTGTCACTTACTGAGGCCTTTCTTTGACATTTGTTTTCTAATTTTAATGTTGTGACTTTTTAATTTATTTGATTGGTTAGTTAACTGATACCAAATGCTGAAACTGCAACATTTGCACAGAAAATATTTAATTTTCACTTGAAATTTAGGTTTTGTCATTTTTATTAACATTTTTTAATTGAGTTCACCATTTGTTGTAACAAGCAGAGAAGAAAATCTGTATTCATTGTATTTTTTGTGTGGTATAAGTAACAGCATTAGTACTTGTTATAGGCAAGTACTCCGATCCAAGTATCGGTATTGTATCGGTTTGGAAAAAGTGGTATTGTTGCATCCCTAATTGAAATAGATTTTTTTCTGCACAAATCTTGTAAATGTTTTGGTCAAACAGAATCAATAATCAGTAATCTCTTTTAAATCCTCACTGATTATTTAGATGGAGTTTACTCCTTTCTATTTGGATTTGTACTCAATTTTTTAATGAAAAGTTGTCAAATGATATTTTTTCATATTATATATATTCGAGGTATAATGCAGGTATATTTTCTGTACCTGCATAGAGCAGATTTTTCTGTCCTTTTAGGGATATCGGGGTTGATCTGAGAATTTCACATGAATAGCAGGTTCTAACTCGTTCAGACCACTGCTTTTATCTACAAGTCCAAATTGAACATAATGACACAGTTCTGCCTCTGCTGTGCCTGATAACAGTAATGATGCAGGACCGTTTCAACTGGGTTTACCCTAATATAAAATGTTTTGAGATACTGTATAAATATAAAAGACAGCTGTTCTTTCATTCCACAATATTTGATTTTTAAATCATCTGAGTTTTTCATTAAACTGCTACAAACTGTAGTTTTTGCAATGATAATTATCCTGAGAGATACGAGTGTTTCCTTCTACACTCAGAGGTTTGGAACACCGGTCATCAAAGTTTCTAAAGACCAGTCAGATTATTACATGTTTTATTATCATGAGTTTTTCTGTCCTTTGTTGTATCATTTATACTTTGTAAAAACTCCAAGTTTCTTTTTAAACCCTGTGTTTGCCATGAAATGATCCGCCGGGCGGTTGAAGTGGAGATAGTTGGACAAACAGCTCACATTCTTTTTTTTGATCTTTGCACAATCTGCATTTGGAGTTTTCGTGTGATTCACTGAATGAAACAACACAAAGACATTCGAGGACAGATTGCCAGCAGATGTTGGATCAGTCAGGTACACGTCAAGTAACAGCAACAAATCCAAAATTTAGTTTTAGAAATGATTCATCAAATGATATAAGATCGTGGTTATTCGTCTGTTTCTGATGTTCTTCCAGTATTTATTACAAACTAAGATCAGTTATGAATTGAAGTGTAAATCTATCACCAAAACTTTTCTTTATATACTCTTGACTTATCTCAGTGTTCCAGATGTTCTGTCAGCAGCAGAAGTATCAAGCCATCGCATTTTTCATTATAATTCCTCCATCTCACGTCATCGGCATCCATCTGCCTCCTTTAGTTTCTTTATAAAACCCCTTTTTTGTTGTTTTGTAGAAAACCAGTGAGGAAGAATGTCCTGGCATTTGAGGGCAGCAGCATCATTATCTGCAACTCTGCGCCTGCTCGCTGCCAGCGCCGGCCTACACGTCTTCATCCTCAGCACTGTGTACACATGTTGTCCAGCTGCTGCCATGGCAACAAGGCATCGCTCCAAGAAGCTCCTTTTTTACTACGATATCTGGAGTTTAACAGAGAAACACACTCATTTGGGCAGAAAGACCAACAGGATGAAATGTAATAAAGAGAGGCATTAATGTCAGAGCAGAGTCCAGATTACGCAGTTGGTTCTGGTTCTGTCAGCTTTTACAGCCCTCATCAATAGTTAATCACAAAATCTTTGAATCATAACTTGAATATTACAAGCAAATCTGATTGTTTCTGACCTCAAAACTCAGGAAAAGTTCTCTGACATCAAAAACAACAACAAAAAATCTATATTAAAGCTGCAGTTTCGGCCCAACAGAGGCTTCAGGCCTATTATGAGGTAAACACGAGACTTTGCTGATAAAAAGCCTATTTTTTACATTGAGTTAAAACATTAAAATTAGTAGTTTTACAGCTGGGAACATCACCTGCTGTGTCAAAAGGAGGTAAACATCCCAGTAGTAATATATAATAATGCTATTATAGAATCCTTTTTGTCTTCATAAAAACATTTAAACATTTAAAACATTTTGATCCACAAGTTGCACAAACTGGACTATCACATGACTGACTGAAAATGCAGTAAATTAATAATTACTTCATTTTAATTTTTGGTAAACTTTGCTGAAAGAAGCCAAAATATTCTGTTAATTTAAAAAGATTGAAAGAAAATATTTGCTGTTATGCTGCATGTGAAGCGCAAACACTAAACTGCAATTTGTAAGCAACATAAAAGACTTTATTCCTACAGTCTGATATTTTACTTCATGACTCAAAGCATGGGCCCATACAGGAGTGGGTAGGACTTCCTGTTATGTGGTGAGGGTCCTGACATAATTTTCAGAAATTAAATCAGACCAAAAACAGATCCTATAATTGTTAATTTTTACTATACATGACATGAATCTATCTAAGGTTGAAGCTCTTAATGTTTTCATCATGACGTGTACATTTAACTTTTTAAACAATCACCACTGGAGATATTCAGGTTATTTTGAAGCTGAACAGTTTGAGAACAGCTGCTCTGATGTGCTGCTTTTTTGTTTTTAATGCAAAAAGTTTGGGAGGAAAATAAAAAAAATCCTCCAGTTAAGATTCCTGAGATAATTTCTCTCCTCTGATGACGGTGTCGCCATTTTTTTCCTTGGGCACTAAAAATAATCACAACTCACACATCTACTCATTCAGACTCTTTGAAGCACAGAAGTGAAAGTCCCGCTTGGAAAAATTCACACCGACATTCCTGAAATAAACTGCACATAAAAACGGAGACACACTTTCATGTAGAACAGAAAGTCGGCCCGTGTGGTCAGAACATGAGGGAGTGTTTCTGACTTCATCCTCACCTGAATGTTGCTTTCGTTGTAGTTACAGGCGTATCTGCAGGGAGTCAAACACATTTCTGACTCTGAGGAGAGAAAAACTGAAGATAAAAACAGTTATTTCTGGTTCTGTTTGCTCATTTAGGTTGTAAACAGTGTTCTGACCCAGAGTAAACAGGCCTAGAACCAGCTCAGTCAGTGTACATGAACCTTCAGCAGACTCATTGCATGTGTTTATAGTGAGGTATTTCCGGTGCTTGTTGCTCTTCCATTGTTAGTTTTTCTGGGGCGAGCAGCGTTCTCGCTCACTAAGTGTTTATAATGAGGGTAAAAGGTTCTGCTGCTGAAAGATGACCGGAACACCAAGAGATGGTGAAAAGGAGGAAGCAAACAATGACATTTGTAAAGTGTGAATTCATAGAACTGCATCCTGCTGCTGAGACTTTTACCAGAAGCTACACTATAAAAAATATTCAAAAAAAAGTTTTTCTTGTTACTTTAACATTTTTTTTTACATATGCAAAGATTACACGGGGAGGGGCACAGAGTTCTGTGGGGGCTCCTCTTGGATTTTATGACCTCTCATGCTGGTAGCTTACACATTTTCTCATTACAGTCCCACAAATCTGCAGTGTTGGAGCGCGGGAGTCGCACCCAGAGCGTGTATAGTTCATGTCTCTGATGAAATGGTTTTAAACCTGAACTACAGCTGCAGTTCAACCTGGAGTTAATTCTTAGTGATTCGGATGTCATAAAAAAAACCCTCTTAAATAGGAAAGACAGTGCATTGCTAACGTTAATGAATAAACAATGAACGATGCGTTCATGTAAATCGTTGCAAATAAAATAAGTTATTTTGTGATAACTTCAGTTAAAGTTTCTCAAACTCACAGAACAATCCAAAACTTCAAACAGCCACGTGTGAACGAACTACTTCTAAACCAGAAAACTCCAGTTTTAGATTCTGCAAAGAGCCAAAAATCTTCACCTTCCACATCAAAAGTCAACAGCACTGATAAAGAACTTCAACTGTTACAAAGTTACTGTTCAAACAATAACATCTTTAGTCAAAATAATGTTGCCAATAAAGTTATTGACACTCCTGCTCCAAACAAAATAAATCAGCACCTGGAACTAAATCTACCATCATTAATTTCATTGTTGCCATTTTCTTATTTGAACAGTATTATTTCAGACTGAATCTTTGTATCAGGGTTTCATTCAATCATTTATTTAAAGCTTCAGGCTTTAATTCCACCTTCAATAAACACCTACTGGCATCAGTGAAGTGAGAGCAGAGCTGGACTGCTGTCACGGACCCACTGTTGTGCCACCTGAGGAACAATGCCTCCTCCATCTCCTGGGATAATATTGTTCCCCTAATGTCGTTGAAAACTTCAATAGGCTTTGGCTGAGCTCCCATTTCTGGCGACACAATGACAGTAATTCATCTTGTGAATATTGAAATTGAGCTGCAGTCTGAATGAACGTGTCGCCACATGGGGATTTTTATTGTGGATGAGGGGCAAGACATCCATGTTTGTCATTTGTTCCTCTGCTGGCTGCAGGAGCACATCTGGCAAACACATTCACACCGTGTTTCTTCCTGCGTGCGCTCAGTGCAGGTGGAATAATAAGCCAGCAGATTTAAAGCTGAAGCTTGTGGACGGTTTGGCCACCTGAGGGCAGAACATCAAGCAGAAAAAGCCAGATTTCATCAGCACATTACAAACTACCAACTTTGTATAATCCCACATGCAACACATGAACATTCATTTACAGTTCATTTTATAGTTTAATAAATACAAGACTGTTTTCTCTTATAAAAGAAAATTAGTCTCTTTTGCATGTTATATCAACCTGAGAGGGTGCTTTGAACCAAAATAATGAAACATGCTTGTAGAAGAAATAAGAATATTTGTAAATTTTTATTTCCATCTAATTAAAAATAATGATTTTGGACAAAAACCTTTCTGCATTAGTTTTGTGACAAAATATGTTCCTGCTTCATCGCAAATGACTGAAATCAGAGATGCAATGTGACATTACATCAAACTTTAAGACTAAACAATGCTAAAACCTTTAAAAGTTGATAATAGACGCTTGAAGGTTGTACTGGTTTGGGCTGCATTAAGTTAAGAGAGTTTTTCTTTTTAAAAACATTGAAGTAGAATGCAGTTCCCGTTGTTGCACTTAAACATTAATGAATCAAGCTCATAGTACCTGGTAGTTTTGGCACGTTCTTGCTGCAAAACTAACATAAAATATTGATCATAGAAACATTTTGTCAGGGAAAACAAACAGGCCCAACTATAAGCCACCGGTTTAGTCAGTAACTTTGAGTTAGATTTAAATTGTTACAAGATTATAAACAAAGTTTAACAAAGAAATCAGCTCAAACTTTACATTCAAGCCTAGTTCAGACATGTTACACTCAAAAAAGTCAATCAAGTCAGTTGTTGATTTCACATAGTTAATTTTCAAATAAAACATAAAATGGGTGTTTGTTGGTTTAAATTATTTTAAATTAATTTTAATTAAGTAAACTGGATGTATTTATGTCTCACATTTTCTCTACATGATAAAGACATGTTGTATGAACACAATTCATTTAAGCATTAACATCGGGGTACTTTTTTTAAACCAAAAGGTGGTATTAGTGAGTATCATTGGGTAATATATTAAATTATTCATCTTGCTTTTAAGTTAACATGATTTAATTATGTGGAACCTGATAACATAAAAACTACTTTCAATCAATAAATCATTTTTTTAAGTGTATTGAAAGAGAACCAATAAGTCTAAAAAATATAACTCTTTTCCTAACTCAATGATTTAGCTTCTAAAAAGATTTCTTGTTTATAGAGTTAGTAAATTAATTTCCCAGCAACCCCTTGTTGGTGAGGGACTATTATGTTACGTGCACTGGTGCAGAAAATCCGTTACTTAATTATTTCTCTTACAGCAGGATACACAGGTGCACCAGGTGTCTGTGGTTGATTATCACCAAAAAGTAAATTTCCTCCTGTTTTTTGAGGATCTTTAGTCCCAGTTGAACCTCATATACTCTGTTTGTTGACATCAGCTGACTTCAACTCACTAGGAGCTGAAATCTTTGCATCCCAGAGTTCCCTGCAGATTACTTGTTGCAGGCGCATCGATTGCCTTTGCATCCAAACTAATGGTTCTAGCTAATTACTGCTGATGTTGGTTTTACCACACAAGTCATGTATATTTCATCTGAACTATTAGGAAGGAGCAGCACCTGCAGTTATGTTCACCCTTCGATGAAGATGTGCAGAATACATTTTTTAATCAGTTAAACATTGATGTGTTTTGCTGCCATGTTTAACTATAAATTAGACATTTGTTTTGTGAAAACAAACACATACAGTGTTACCGTGAAGGTTTCCCAAGATCTCCTAAAAGAACATCGTTATCTACATCAATCATCCAATTTGTTTTCCAAGTTTAAGAGCATCCAGGCCTCCAAATCTGGGCGTATACTCAGCCGATGGTAGGTGTTCCATTGGTTGGTTTTTGCGTCAATGGAAATGTCCTTCATCTGTATCCAGAGATTGAAAGTGCCTCAATGTTTGTGCTGCAGGAGGAAGAGGAGGAGGCGACGAGGGTACCGGCTCCTCTGTGAAATGCTCACACAAGATAACATCTGTGTTGGTATGCTGCACCCTTGTGGTGCTTGGCTGCTACATCTCTATAAGTCCTGATAAGGAGGCAGCTCAGCTCTGAGGTAGTGAGATCCAATCTGTGGCATTTCACTCGATAAAAGAATACCACTACGTTCTCACAGCCCCGATGTGGGAATGTGAGAATCTGTAAAATCACAGCACACGGAGAGGTCTCCATGTTTAAATTTCAGTAAATGCACCACACTATCTGCTTCCCCAGATAGAGGAAAGAAGCAGTAACTCCTGACATTCAGTCAAAACTCACCGGTCAATTGTTCTCTATTAGGCCACATTGGAGTGTCAAACCTGTTGCTTTGATCTTGTAGAGACATCTCAGACGGCGGCTACTGTGCAGCTGTAGTATTGACAATACAGGCGTCCGAGGAGGTGACAAGGACAGCAATTGATTGGGCCTAAATGAGAGTGAAGAGGAGGATCAATGGCAATCAATCCTCCTCTTTTTTCCCCTCCAGCAGACTCCTCCTTTCTTGATTATGACCACTTTACTCCCAATCAGATTCACGTGGGCTGTAAAAGAGGGGAAATCCCATTGAGAGGTATTAGCTCCATTTGCGAAGGCTGTAATTGTGAGAGGATACAAGGACCCAAGGTCAACATGCAGCAGGTGCTATCAGCCTGGATGATAATAACGGGCCTTCTCTCTGCTTCCGACTGCAGTTTAGTCACCCAGATAAAAGGAGCTCATCTCAGGTTGATTTGTGTGTGTGAGTATTCTCAGCTCATAAGAAGCACTTCTTTAACAACAACTCGACAGACTAAAAGATAACGACACTCCTTTGCTGCTTTTTTCCCCACATTTTTTATTGAAAGCTTCATCAGAGAGAGAGAGAAAAAACAACTCATAAAACCCAAGTCAAATCCTATAACATCCACAGATGTACAGATAATTTCTCAAAGATCACACACACCGATTGGCGTGTGTGAGGCGTGACCGTGTCCTTCTCAGCGCTGAAAAAAAAAAAAAAAAACTGAACAAAACAAAAAAGAAGTAAAAAAAAACCAAACAAACAAACACAAAGGGAACACAAAAACTAATGAAAAAAATTTGCTCTGCTGTCCTAACAAATAGTTCTTATGTTGGTAATGCACTTTTATCTATAGGTGCTGGTTACCTTCAAATCATTTCCTGGTGATAGTTAGATTCTTTTGTTTTTTTGCTGTGGAGATGTTTGAACTCCACGTTGGCTGTGCTGGTTGGAGCTCTTGGGGCTGTGTAGCCAATCGATAGCTCTCATCAAAGGTGGACCAAAGCATCAATTAAAAGCCCAAGGCCTCGCTCTCGTAGGGGGTGTTAGTTTGAGCAATTTTCCCACTGCATTATGTGTGAGTGTGACTGTGTGAAAGTGCTGGTCTGCAATGAGTTATTGAGCCACAGCTCTCCTTGACACTCTGTGAGAGGAACTCTGAACTGCTGTTTTGCTAACACGTGACAATCGATGTGGAATGGCTTCGACTCCGATCGCAAAGAGTGAATCCAGAAGACAACATGTAAAAAATGAGTGTGCTGCTGTGACACTGTGGTGGCAGTGATTCAGAAAAACGAGGAGAAAAGAACAGATTGAGAAAACTGCTGTGTTTAAAGGCAGTGAAAGAAGCACCTCACCACTGACACCGAGAGAAGACCAGGATGTACGATAAATGGAAATTTTACCCATTTTAAAGTGTGTTTTTGTTTAAAAGTTAAAAACAATTAGGACTCTGACCAATGAACTAATAACTCATCTGAAAGCAGCTAACAGTGTCTTAAAAATGGTTCTGGTCTTGAAAAAGTCATTGTAGTTCATGCAAACATCATTTTATTGATCTTTGCACTGCTTAGAATTTCATATTAAGTCATTATTTACATGGAATTCTGTAGTTATTTACCATCATAATTGACCTTTCGCCGAACCCCCTTAGTTATTGTTGCTACATCTGACAAACAAATGGTCAAACCAACCAGTGCGACGACAGATTCCCACTGGGAGAGGTATTCCCATGCGTGTCAAGTGACCTTTTTTGGAGCAATACCTTCGCGACATCCTCCAATTTGAACCAGCCTTGATCTCCGAGCACCACTGCTACCGATAACCAACCACTACTCCCTTCTGCCAGCACCTCCAAAGCTCGGCTCTGCCTTTGCTGAGAGGCAGCAGCAATCCCGAGACGGATCACGCTCATCCGCGGGTGGATCGCGCCACCTCTCGGGACGCTCCTCAGCACTGAGCTCCCTTGACATCTAGATAGTAGTTAGTCAAGTACTGTGGGCGCACCACTTCACCATCTTGCTTGGAGTTAATGTTTGTCGGACCTGGTCACATAGTAACGGTTGTGTGATTGGACAATGGCCGTATTCGGGGAGGGGCCAGAGAAAGGTCAATTATTACCAGTAGAAGTAAAATGATGCATGTTTTTGAATCAGGAGTCATGAACAAAAGGAATTTAGAAATATTTCAACAAAATAACTGCGTAATGCGGGGGTGTCCAACTCCAGGCCTCAAGGGTCAATATCCAGCATGTTTTAGATGTTCCTCTGCTTCAACACACCTGATGCGAATGAATGGGTCGTTAACAAGCTTCTGCTGGACTTGCTGAGATGTTGCAGATTGGAATCAGGTGTGTTGAAGCAGGAAAACATCTAAAACTTGCAGGATAGTGGCCCTCGAGGCCTGACTTTAGGCACCCCTGGCGTAATGTGAAACATTAGTATCTGTGGATTGGAGCTGTTTTCATATCGCAGCCATTTTTAACTAGTCAATATGGTCTGAAATGGACCCACCTCCAAAGAGGATCGCTGCACAATGACTCCAATCACATGAATTTCACAGCAGTCAACGCAACTCCTGTTTAACGTGACCCCTGAATGCACCAGAAGTGCAACATTTCTGCTGTTGATATTTATACTCCTAAATAACCACGTAATTCCAATTATAAAAGTTACAAACTTGAGGTGGTTTTAATTGGAGCAGCCCATGTTTGTGTTAGCTGCATTCAAATTAGCCATTAGCTCATCAGTGCTGATGGATGTACTCCATTTATTCAAACTAAGGCCATTCAGGTAGCTATCGACAAGTAAAATATCAGTTGTTTATAACTTTTATGCAGAAATACACTTTAAGGTTACCTAAATATCTTGTATCAAAATCTGATTTCCATCAGGTTAAAATATGTCATAATTTGCTCAAATTTTGGGGAATTCTTGTAACTAGAAAGAAAAATTAATGATATTTACTGAGTTGATTCAGATTCACTTCAGTTGCAGGATGAAATGTGAAAATTTATAAATGATTGCATAAACTTTAGTCCTCTGTGTGATTATCCTGACATCTGAAAGGCCAAACTTACAAGCGTACAAAAAAAATCTTACCATTCCAACATGTTCAAATTAAAGTTAAATCAAGAACAACTGGATCATAGCAATTTAACATCTAATAAATGATTGTTAGATGAGAAGTATGCATTGTTCTTGTATACAATTCATGCTTCTTTGTGCAGGTTTTTGTTTCTTTGAAAAGCTAAAAGGATGCTAATGGGGGATTGAGGAGGAGAAAAGCAAAGGACATAATTGAAGTAAAAGGATGTCTGACTTTAAGAAACTCAAAACAGGGTAAAGAACAACATGATGAGCAGCTTTGTTCAAAATGAGTTGAATGTTTGGGGTGATAAAGTGTGAAAAAAGCAGAGTGCACTATTAATTAGTAAGAGGTCACAACGGCCACCTCTGTAAGTCTTTCCCAGAGAAGATGCTGCTGTATATCTGCCCAGCAACAAGAGCTAATGATCACCCTCTCTTTTTACTCTTCTGGTAGAGCTGGCTTCAAGTTTGTGCTGACACATGAGCTGACTAAGGGCATATTTCTGCAATAGCCTTCTTAAAATTGCAGGCATGCCCTCTGCAGACTATGAAAAAAGGTATTTGTATTCTGAAAAGGTACATTATGGCATTGTGCTATTAAGAAAAAAGCCATTTCTGTTTGTTGGGTAATCTTTCAGATCCAAGTGAAATATCGGTAGCAAACACCTGCCTTAAAGTCTTTTCCTTTCTCCAACATCCATTAGCAAACTACAGCTGATGTTCTTAGTTGTGCATTTATTTCATAAGCTTGGCTACTTGTAATCCTGTTTTCCCGTAATGCCATTACTACCGAATCTCAGGCCATTTGTGGGATGCTCTGCTCTCTGATATGCAACTTGTGCATTACGAATCCTTTTAGGCTTCAAAATATCATCTGTACTACTACAAAACAGCAGCTCAACATTTTTGGAAAACTCGGTTTTAGCTATGCTGCCATCTTGCTGAAAAAATAAAATAAAATAGAAACATGAGTAAAAAGTCTTCACAGTTGTACTTAGACCCAAACTAGCTTAAAAACTGGTAAGGTGTAGCAGCTCTGTTGTCTCATCATTATGCCTAAAATGGAATTTAGCGAGCAGTATTTATATCTCATGAGCCCCGAACGCCAACATTTGACAGTTGTTAGCTGTTAGCTAATGGCAGCGTTCAGGCTAATGAACTGGGAGAAAAGTTGGATGGAAAATGAAAAGCAGCTGAGTGACTAATGGCAGAGAAGACAAAAATCAACAGCAGGAAAAAAAAAAAAATCAAAGTATGATTTCAGAGCCAAATCATCATCAGATGAGATCACTGAAAACACGACAGCTACGTCATTAGCACCATTTGATCAAATTCTACACATTCTTCTTCTAAAAGTGTTTCCATGTGCTTTAAATTAGTTACTGCTAAAAACAAACATGGAATCATTTTGAAGCTTGTTAAAAGGCACTCGATGCAGAGTTTGATTGTTACTTAAACATGCATGCTGACACAGTTCAGCTAGCATGAACTGCACTTTCCTATTCACAATTGTCTCTAAACAAAAAGCTCCCTCTATTTCTCAAGAGGAAAAGGGTCTTTTGAGGGACACTGGAGTGGATCCTATTGCCCCAGAGGGAGACAAATTGGGTCCGTCAAGCCTCATTGCAAGAGTGACTGAAATTGGTTTGTGGTTCTGCTTTTGAGCCGTCCAATAAAGACGAGAAACCTCAGACAGAGAGTGTGAGGAAGGAGAAGCAGGGAAGGACAGGAAGGGGAAGATGAGAGCAAAGGAGCTTGGTCTGTTCAGGACACAAAAATGATGCCAGAGGGCTTTAGGTTTTTATTTTTTAAGAGCTGGGGCAGAAGAGGAGGGTATGGGTGAACACAGCAAACACATGCTGCTGTAACGTGAGCAGAAATGGCTGCAGTACAGCAGGAAGTTACCTTGAGAACAATGTCAGACATGACGTCACTGAAAGCCTCATGCAACTCAGGGATGGAAAGACTGAAGCGACGAAGCTGTTTGTGCAATCTGTTGAGATAATGAGAGGCGTAGGACGCTTGTTGGACGGGACATAGATGAAGTTATCAGTTTCTAGTTTAGGACCCATAGATCTGATGAACCGGGACTTTAAGATTAAACCCACTTGTAAATTTACAACCCAACAAATAACTTTTAAGGTTTGTCAATCAGCCTTGCTTGTCTTAAAAAGCCTATTTGTCCAATTTAGAATGAGTTACACATTTAATGCTTTTAACTTCTTATGGTAAATATTTCTAAGGGGACATTCTATACATTACACCAGTGTCGTGTGTCTACACAGCAATGGGGTTTGATTTGAAAACAGCAACGACAAAACAAACAAAAAATGAAACGCAACGCTCGTGTTTTACTGTGGACCTTTTAAAATGATGTCACAGCGTCCCTTCTGACCTAACTAACGACTCGTGTTCTTACTTCTCATCTTGTGGTTTGTTTCCTGCGAGCAAACTTTATGCTCTAAGCCTTCTTTCATGGTTTTGGTGAATTTTCAAGACACCAGATTTTTTACAGTGTTTTGGGTCGTTTTCTGTGTTTTCATCTGGATGAAGACATTTTTAGAAATGCAGCTGTGTTGATGAGGAATTTTTTGCTAACAAATAAACACATTTTCCAGATAGTTTAGCAAGAAACCTTCTGGTGTGTCAAGTTATGATCCGACATGTAGCACAAATTAAAAATGGCCTAAAAGAAAACAATGAATTCTAAAAATGGAGCATCAACTTATGCCACCATTCACCCTCCATCCTCCCAATGCTATTTTTAAGGATCAGTCAAAAGGTCTTGGATTGATTGCAGTAAACCTAAATTTCAAAAATCACAAAATACCTTTTTATATTGATAACTACATTGATTGAGCTCTAATTTAGCCATTTTAATCTTGCACCAGGAGAAACATCCATTAAAGTTTATGCAATCATTGCTTTACATCTGGGATTTAAGATGAACCCACGGCACAGTGTGTATCTAATCCCAGCAAATTCAATGACAATTTAGCAAACTAATGGGATGATATGAGGATCAACAAGTTAAAAAGCAGCAGGGATTCTCTTTGCAGCTTATTATGCTGAGAAAAGTTTTAGGTCGTTAGAGAGATAAAGAGACAGACAGAAGCCACGTTATGGAGCTTATCTGACAACGTTCCTCCTCTTTTTCCGAAAGAATTCCCTGCAGGATCTGAGAGAGAGAGAGAGAGGAGGGAGGGAGAGAGAGAGAGAGAGAGAGAGAGAGAGAGAGAGGTGGAACCACACCACAAAAAAATGAGGACAAGAAAAGGCGAAAACTGATAAGTCACACATTTAAATACTGTCTGATCTGAGTTTGTATGTGTGTAACATAATATGTGTGCATTGTGTGTGTGTGTGTGTGTACATGTGTGTTCATGCATGTGTGACAACTTGAAAAAAAAAAACATAAGAAAATGAAATCCGGTTAAAAGAAGATGTTATGAAATATAGTAGGACTGGTCCGGCCATCAAGTTAAACTGAAAGAAAAAAAAATCCAAAAAGCATGAAGATCACTGCAACAACAACAACAACAACAGCAATAACAACATTAACATCGACAACAACAAAATCAAACAGAAAAATGAAAAAGGAAAAACAAAACTCTGGTTCAGAGTGTCTCTTCATCTTTGGTATAAAAATGGCCGTCCATGGGCTGCATTGGATCCACAAACTAGGAAAGACTACAGAAATTGTCAACAATTTCTTCTATTGCTTCTATTGCTTTTGCACTTAAGCTCCTACTGAATCTACTGCTTTTTTATTTTTACTGCCAGTTTTTTTCATCCTTTTTTTTTTCATTTTATACTTTTTTCACCTTCTTTTTTGTTTATTTATGCAGTGTGACAAGCAAAGCGTGCTAAAAACATCTTAAAGCTCATAAAAAAGGTAAAATGTGGCAGATAAAAAGCACTAATGTCATCGACAGCAACTTCGCCATGTAAAATGATAATGATGATAAAAAAAAACAAACAAGTTCAGCATTTTGAAACAGACTGCATCCACAGTGCAGCATATCTTATCTTTTCTTCTCTGTGTAAAATCTCATCAATACTTCCACCCACCCCTCCCCACACACATCTTTTCACCCCCAAAACAAACTTTTTTTTTAACTTCTGACACTTAATTACCTCTGACATATTAATTATCAAAGTTTTCTTCTATTGAAGAAAAGAAAAAGCTTTTCTCTATTAAATCTGTACAGTTTATGTCATAGATTCTCTCTTTTTTTTCTCTTTAGATCAACTCATTCAGCATCTTGAACAACCCCCCCCCACCCCCCCCAACAAGTGGTCCAAGAGATGGTTTGCTTTCCCCTCTCAACTAGACGTCAGACTTGAACTCTGTAAAAAGTTTCTGGCGCCCTTCAAATTAAGGCCATGAAGATTCAAGACAGAAGAAGAAGAAAAAAGAACACGTATATCTAGAAAACTAAGATTTAACACTAGAACATAAAAAAAAGACTCAAAAGAAATTGTAGCTTAATATCTGAGGAAGACAATCTCTGTGTGGATCTCAAACTGGACTCCTCGTTTCTAATTACAAAATTAACTTCATCACCTACCAGCGCATTCTGCCTTTTTTTATTTTGTCTTTTTTTATTAGTTTTTTTTGTCTTTTTTTTTTTCATTAGTTGAGAATTTTCTTTGAGAAACTTTTCAAGCCTCAGCCTAGTACTTTAGGCAGAATCCCAGACTAAAATAATTTCACTTCTTTGCACTGTGCCCAGTAATTTCCCATCATACCCTTCCTCTGCACACTTTGCCTCAGTCTTGATTTTTTTTATCTTGTAGGCCAGGTAGGAAATGAAAAAAGTGTCTCTCTTTTTCTGTTTCTTTTCTTTTTTTTTCTTTTTTTTTTGGTGCCTGGGCAATCTGGAAGTAATCTCTTTCTTTTCTCTTTTTCGTCACATTCACAGTGCAGCCACCCTCTGTCTCAAGGCAACGCTGTCACAGGAACATTCGCTCGGGGCCGTTCGCTATCTGATAAAAGAGGAGAAAACAGAAAGGGTGTTGGAGCTGAAATTCAGAAGCACAATATTATAAAAACACAGAAGAGCAACGGAGCTGACAGCTGACAAAATAATAAAGAGTTCAAACGCTGCTGCAGCCGGGAGTCATTTGAATTCTTTTTTACCAGCAATATGCTTCTTTTTAAAGTCTTTGTTCATCTGGTCGAACAACCAATTTAATCTTTATAATTTACTGACATATACACTGAACTTGAGTTTAAAAAAAGTTAAAATATGGTAACGTTTGAAAAAAAGTTTTACATTTTTAGCATTTAGCATAGTAATAATTCCCACCGTGATCTTCGAAGGCTAGTATCCTTCATGTTTTACCCCGGGCTCACACTGCATCCAGATCCGGTCCGGTGCGGACCCCGCAGGTATTCCGTTAGATTAAAAACCCTTTAGATGGCTCACAGTAGCTCCGCGCGGTGCGGGTCCGGTTACGGGGGCCGTACGGCACTACGGAAAGAATCCGCGAGGTTCTATTTTTTTCAGACGCCGGAGACGATCCACGTCAAGTTTGATGAAATCTGACGAGCTATACAGGAAGTGTGGCTTGAATATCCGGTGTTTTTTCAAAATAAACGAGTGTACAAACAATTGTAACTTGACTCTTCTTTTTAGACAGCACACGCGCTAATAGGAAATGTAAACATTACATCACACCAAGTGACACAGGGTCCCGAAAGCCTACAGCACAACACATTTGCTAAATAATGGACGTGTTCTCGTGTGAAGTCCCGACAAAACGATAACCCACTTGAACTTCTGTTCTCGCGGGTGCCATTTTTTCACCCAGCACTGGAGCTGGCCGCACTTCTTATCTGGAGCAGATGTGAGTGGTAGCTTGCGGAAAAACCGCACCAAAGCCGTTCCGTAGGCAGTGTGAGCCCGCCGTTAGGTGTTTTGTGCTCCAACACAAGATTTGTGTCAGTGGGTTGATGAACAGGTCATTTAACCATAGAATCAGTGATGCAGGATAGTGGCCTTCCAGGACCAGGACTGGACAGCACTGCTGTCAAGGACCCATTTAGTGGTTCTTTTTAGGTTTTGGATGATATGCTGCAGTATAGTGAGGATTACATGTTGATAGTCTTCTGTTAGTCTGGATATACCAGAGGGTTTTTCTTTTTTTCTATTTAAAATGAGGGTCTAGTTAATAACTAAATTTAAGGTTTTATAATTAGACTTCATAAACCATCTTTTACCAATCGATAGCATTGAACTCCTTTAAGCAGCTTCTCTTTCCACTCTGACAATTTAAATATCCACTGCTCACAAGGCTGAAAAGACTACTAGAGGTGCACAAATTGTGTTAATGTATATATTTACTCCAGTTTGCATTGTAGCACAAATGATGCTGGAAGAACAAAAACTGCAGAGCTGAATGGCTGGAAATACAAATCAACTGAAAAAGAATTATGTACAGATTATTTAAGGGACTCTGGAGTGCAGTGATCTGCAATTTAAGCAATCTAAGTAAAATAAATTTGCTTAATTTCAACTTAAATAATGCAAGTAAACACTTTCTGTAGGGTGAAGAGATTAAACGGTGATGTCATCTACAATAAGATGATGATCCTTTTTTTCTTGGATCTTTTTAGATATCCACTCTAAACTTTTTAGATACTGTATCATTTCTTGCTTGTTTAGCTATTTAATTTAAATAAAAGTTAATCGATTTCACACATTTTGTCCTGTTGAACTTACTTGGACTGGTATGAGTAAGCAGGAACATGATCAGCAGCACTGTCCACCTGGATCTGTTGCTGCTGTCCAGCCACCTCCTGTGATGAAGGAGCCACTGTCTGGGGCGAGGCGTCTGTCACCACTCCCTGAAGAGGACAAACACGGGACCAAATGTCTCAGCTTGGAACAAGAACACTGTGTGATTGGACATAGTAAACTTCTGGGACAGTGAACCCATCTGTTCCTCCTGTGTTACCTTACCTGAAGTTTTTCATACTAGGTGAAAGATATTTTACTACTTTTAGCATGATGGGCACTTTAAATTAGTTAAAAAGTGACATTTAGTCATGCTAACATAAATCAGAGAGATTTGTCTTTGGAAACGGTCTGTTGGGGGTAAAAACTTTTTGTACAGATTGCACTTCACACTGAATTCATCAAAACAAGCCTTTTATCCTTTTTATGTGTCTAGAATTACTGATCACTCCCATAACAGAAGCATCTCAATCACCTTTAACAAGCTCTCAAGGATAAGTTGTCCTGTCCATACATCAGCCCTGCAGACACGAGCTGATACAGTGATATACGCCCTGCTGCCGACTCCAGCACTGAAAGGACAATGGTGGGGATGAAATAGGTAGATGGCGCCGTGGGCTATGCCACAACTACATCCCTCTTCTCCAACCTACTCCCTCAACGGGAGGATAGAAACTTTCTGAGGAGAGGAAGGGAACATAGGAGGAGAGAGGAGCGACTAATGGATGTGTCAGGGGAAACTGTCAGTGTCCAGAGGCTGGTGGGCTAACCAGGGCTGCACGGCTGACGGATGCTGCAGCCACCCACTAGCCCGGACCGGCTGCGAGCGGGGAGAGAGACAGAGAGAGAGAGAGAGACAGCTCCGCCGGCGCTGTGTCTCACTTCAGCTCCTGTCATCTGATACACGACTGATAGTCCATCTGAATATGACCGCGCTGTCAGCCGCCAGACAGCTCGCCTGCTCTCCCCGCTGTCCACACCACCCGCCTGCCTCTACCCGCTCCCCACGTTCATCAATTCTCAGCGTGGACCGCCTGAACCTGCCAGGAGCTCAGACATCCATCGAGGAAGTGAGGAAGTCTTTGCTGCACTTCAAATGTCTTTCTCAAATACTATAAAACTTCTGACTCATTTTGCTTTGCTTGCAGTTTTCTTGCTTGTTATTTACCAGAGGTGCAAAGCTATTCATTTAGAATAAACAAGAAAATATTTCAGCAGGCTTCAAAATGCAATCTGTCACTTGACGACTGATTTCCTTTACAGATGTGGCAAGCAGGTTTTTTTTAGTGGATGAATACTGATTATGTCATCTGCAGGTAATCTTGGTAAGCACTGTGTGTGTGTGTGTGTGCGTGTGTGTGGGTCTTACTTCGACAGGGACGGCTGTTGGAGGCACAGGAGTGTACTGGGGAATGTAGGTCCCTTGCATAGGTGCCGCGGCAGCTGCAGCAGTCATATACTGAAACATACACAAAAGACCCACTCATCCCTAAGACGCTCATTACAGCTACAAATCCCAATATCATATTAGAAACAAAACAGTTTTCAGACATCAAACACAGATCATAAACCCCTGGAACACTTATTCAGTGTAATTATTCCCATAACTATTAGGAAAAACCAGATCGTAATTCCTTAAGCATCCTTTGGAGGGCGCTAAAAGAACATATGTAAACGCTCTGAAGAGTCAAGCAGATCAGATATCAGGGAGACAGATAAAAGAGGGGGAGGAGGAAATGTCCTGCTGTCCCACCAAAACTTCAAAAGGGAAACAGACACACAGTCGGAGAGATGAAAAAAGTCATAACAGAATAAAAGAATTAAACGTGTGTGAAGGATCCTTATACATGTGTTGCCTTTGGCTTATATTCCTTTAGTCATACCTGTCCTGGCTTTCATCCTCTCAATCTGTGATGGCCATTATACAGACATGACACAGGTTACACGACAGCCAGGAGGCTCTCGGATATGAATGAGGACACACTCTGTGAAAGGATTTTTCCTGCAGCTTGCAGTGAATGCTTAGAATGTGTGTGCTGGATCTTGATTGCCACTGTGTGAGCTTAATTAGCACATGCCTGAGAACAAAATATGACCTATCACAAGTCTGTGCAACTGTGCATGTGTGCGTTCTGCTGTGCACACGTCTGCACAGCGGATTACATGCATGCACATTGTGTATGTGTTCTGCTGTGCTTCTGTTTGTGTAGGAAAGACAAAGAGGCTTGGAACGATAACATTGCTCTCCAGCGCCAGCTGATGTGATCCCAGATAAAAGTCATCGGCTGCTTTTCGGATCCAGCAGGAAGGAACCAACAATCCCATTTCTTTTTTGTTTTCGGACCTCTTGCGTGGTGGCAGTATGCAGCAGGAGGCAGTAATGGACGGGGGTATGGCAAGCCCTTCTTGGCTACGTGCCCGGCGACGCTGGTGAAGTGTCATTACCGGCAGCGTTGCTAATGGATCGGGTACGGCTCCACCGCTCACCGCTAATGAGAGCAGCTAAAGGCCATGGACATGGGTGATTAACTCCCCCACCGTTGCTACACAGAGCCAGGAGGATGCCCCGGGATGGATGTTAGTGTGTGTTCATATGTGAGTCTTTGAATTTAAGGTTATCACACCTTCAGGGCTGTCACACTCAGGACAGGGTGAGGCAGCGTATCCAGACCTCCTGACACATTACCACATTACCTCTCGGTGTGTCTCCCCCTCACCTTCCTGTCACCCTCTCTTTTTTACTCCTTCTCTTTCAACCTGCTGGCTTCTGAAAGGGCCGATCAGATTGTTGAAGTGACCTTCTCCCTGGCGAATCAAAACTATGCATACCAATTTTCTTTGGGATTCGAGGTCTTCGCCTCTCCTCCCCATTAACTTATTCAGTCAACTCACCTGTGAGGGCTGCATGAAAGCAAATGAAGGGAAGTAAGAGATAATTAGCTATTATCACAATCTCCCTGTCATGGGGAGAATGTCGGTTTGAAATCTTATATTTCTTTGCCAGACTGAAAAAAGAATTTAAATTGCATTTAACAAGGAAATTTAATAAGGTTTTTCCTTCTTTCATGACCATTAGTTAACCTATTTAATATGGCAGGTTGAGCAAGGCATAATTCTGCAGTAGGCTATGTGGCAAGTCAGGGGGATGTCAAGCCTGGCCACGGTGAATTGGGTTGCTATGGTGATGAAGATCATTTTTGTCCAATTTTGGCTCCTTTAATACCTCCTTGCCCATAGTCAGGGGACAAGTTTGGGTAATATAAAGCATCCCTAATTGACGATAAATGGCTCAGTCTCACACACTAACATCTATGTTTTGCACACACACACACACACACACACGAGCCTGAAGCAGATGGTGGGGGCATGTATTTGATGAAGGGGAGGCTTGAATAGCTTCTTAACGAGGCTGGTGTGAGTCGGCTCTTTAAGCCTCTTCTCTGCCATCACTCTCTATAACATACACTCCTGACTTTCAGTGTAAATTCTCAACTGCAATTTAGCAGCGCCAAGATGAAAACCCGTAGCATAGACAGAAAAACTCTGGTTCTGTGGTGGTTTAAGACGCCGTACCACAATAAGACAATTTATGTTTGGTGGCTATGAGGGACACTTTGAGCTTTGAGGTTTCTCCTCAAATGAGAACTTCTCTATAAATTGTAGATCTGCAGCATTTCTAAATAAATTCTTTCAGTTTGTCACTCAGTCCCCGCCTCTGTGTAGCTTCTCAGAAATGAAGTGGCGTTCTGTCGCATCATCAAGGTGAAGGATACAGTTGATCAAGGCGAGAGCTTCCAGTTTCTCAGTGGAGGGTTATTAATGGAGGAGCAGCGTGGGGGATGGGCCCTGATGACTATTGATCTGTGCTGTGGGTGTCTAGCACTGTGGGAACTGTTGGAGGGAATTACAGTGCTCTTCCACTTTACTAGGAAAAGCTCCAAATATCCTCGCCACTGGGCTTTGTTAAGTGCTTACAGCAACTAATGCCAGTAAAGTCACTCACTAGCTGCTGGTTTTACAGGAAACACATACATTTGTGGATGCAAATAGAAGCCCACTAACTACTTTAAGAGTCTATTTTAAGTGTCTAACCACAACTGGAGTGATATAGTTTTTTGTACGAGTCCAGACAGAAAGACTCACTGACACACACCTGGTTTAAAAACACACAAGCTTCACGGTTTTAACAGTATCTCTCAATAAAAACTGGATGATTGTTGGTTTGAACATCAAGTAAGAATTTTTGTCTTATTTTCAAGTAAAATGTACAAATAATAATAATAACATTATTTAAGTATTTTCATCTGTTTAATTGTAACTGGAAACAAAGAGACACATTTTTAGTTTATCTTTGTGATGTTATATATAAATGGAAGAGGAATTTTGACATATTCACTGTACAGTTCAAAAGTCAGCATGTTTTTCTTTATATTTTAGCTTCTTAAAGCCAGATTTTCATATAATCTCTAAGTGGTTCTAAGTAACTATTGTTCAGACCTTCTGAAGCGCGTTTAAGAGGTTTGTTTAGGGACTTTCACTTATTTTCTGTTTCGTACCAGATCATTTTTCAAAGAAATGTTCTGTTAAGTCCTCTAACCTATCACTCATTCAAGTATAAAAAGGCTGTTAAAAACACCCAGTGTCGTGTTGACACATAACAGATACCTTAATCAGCAAAAAGGATCAATTTTTAATTGAATCAAAAGACACTTAGCAGTCTGTCACAAATCAAAATGTTCTTCCCATTTCTCTTGTTGAATTTATGAAAACTGCACAGTATTTTAGCACCAACAAGAAAAAAGCATCAACAAGATTTTCTAAGAACTAATAATAAGAACTATTTTGAGACAGTGCGATAAACTGAAGAATGAGGCGTCTCTGTTCTCTGTCAAAGGACCCAATTTGACAGGTTCTAGGCCCAAAATGTCTCCCTTTGTCCTCCACTTGTTTACTTTATTATACTTAAGGAACAGAAAATTAGTAAAAATAAGACCAAAAATCACATAAATTCTCAAAACCACCGAAAACCTGGAGAAATAGTGATTAAGACCACTTTAAAAGTCTATATGAGAGTCTGATTTAAAACTTTTGCACAGAACTGTTTAAATATTAAATGTTTTACAGGTTAACAATAAAATTACATGTTTATAAAAAACCTATAAAACACACTGTTTGTAAAGTCTCAGAGGAAACAGCTCACATAATAGAAGAAAGTGCTTCACACAATTCTGTCTTTCAGTGACACAGCACCTGTCAATCACCACTGTCACCATGACAACAGAGACTTGGGTTCTACTTGGAGTCAGATGAAGAGCACAGAGGGAAGGTCACCCCTTGTCATGTCAAACATGTCGTTCACACACACACAGACAGAGATACCGACAGGAGCGCGAACACACGCAGAACATCTGCAAAGCCACACGTGCACAGCGTCTAACAGGCGCGCACGGCGTGACAGATAGACTCCGGTTAAGTGCTGAGACTTCAAAGACGAGAAAAATAAATCAGTGACAGAGCAATATGCAGCAAACATGGTGTCATAAATCAGCGAGGAGCACGGATGGCGTGTTTACGTGTGCTATCCATAAACAGTTAGTCTGAGGTTCTTTAGCATTCTGTAATCAAGTAGTCTGAACCAAACAGACACCAGAACTGAACTGAAAAACAGAACGTTTTTCCGGAGAAGCAGCTAAATTCCAGAGCAGTGACCATTAAATGTCCCGTTTCGTTATGAGGCATGCTTTTCCCTGCCACTCCTTTTAGATCCATGTTGCTGAATAACACTGTGTTCTTGGAAATCCACGGTCACCACACCAGTGTCACACTTTGGGCGGACAGAGAACATTTGGTTCCCTTTTTTTTTTTTTTTCTTTTTAGGAGAAAAGAAGAAAGCCACAGTCGTACGAAAACAGCCGCAGCGAGCGTCAGAACAGCCAAGATTATTCTGAGGTGTGGCTTCTTCTTCTGCCAGAACCAGTTGTTGACTCTGGAGACGCTGCTTACTGCAGGTGCTCCTCTGTGGCAGAGATGTAGTCATGTGACCTGCAATGGGGGGGGGGGTTGTGCATCAAAACAACCTCTACCACATGTGTGAACGCTTGAGGAATGTGCTTGAAGAGTGTGTGGTGTCACGTCCAGTTTACTACACGGATTGTTGCGTGTCCGGGTTCCTAAGCCTCTTTTTTTTAAAAGCAGGCTTTTCCAATTAGGATGAAAGAAAGAGCTTTCACATCTGTGTGAGGAATCAGCTTCATGGGAAACATGTCTCAATCCACATTTATGATTGAGAGTGACATGCTGTGTGAGTTGCTCAGCCATAGAGAAGTTATGCTACACAGCGCATCGCCTCGGGAAAGCTAAGCAGGCAGAGGCGAAGAGGGTAAACCAGACATGAAAAAAGGGGGAGAAAATGCCTTAACCCACTTTCTGCTATAATACATCCCATCAAACATCAGACGCCATCATCGTAGATTAGCTCGTCTCTAATCCTGCCTGTTAGCACAGCTGGTACAGATTAGGGGGGGGAGGGGGGTGTCACAGTCACTGACAGCTCACCTGGAAACACATGGGTAACTGTACAATACAGCACTGTTTCAATCACACACACAGAGATCAAACATGGTGCCGGAGCAAAGCTGTCTGCTTGTGTGCTTCCAGGCAGCGGGGTTAGGGCCAAAAGTCAAGCTTCAAAACTGTGTGACACCTCTAAGTCGACTCGATCCTCAAATAGCAGGAAGTTGAGGGTTTAGGGACAGCGACTGTACACTGACTGATGGAGGACAATGAAAGCAGCTGATGGAGTGATACAGTGAAGAAACAGATGAGTCTGTCAAACTGCTGAGCCTTAAAGGAAATCTGTTTAATGTAAAAGATTGTTCTGCTTTTGAATGCATGACGTTTTAAAATAAAAGGTACAGCAGAAGAACATGTGATCACAGTCTAAAACGGTTTGAATTTATATACAGAAAAGAATAAAAGCAAATCACTTTCTCCTTTTGTGCTGATGTTTCCAAATCAAATTTTAAATCTTCCCAAAGATAAAAAGCCTCCAACTTTTTCAGCCTGACCTAATTCTCGCAGTGTAATTTTACAGAAGTGGTCACACATGCTGATAATCAAATAACAAAGTGCATTTAATTAGCAGCTCTTGGCAGCTACTTACGTTCTTAATTTCTAAGGAAGCAGTAAAGTTGGACTTAATTTCTCACACGCTGCGTATTTATCTGACGAAACTTTAATCAAATAAATACAGACGAGGTAGAATATCGTGTCACTGAATAATCTAAATCAATAACATTAGTTTTTGATCAATATCTGCATTAACCTAATGATTTAGGCAGTAATACATCAGCTGTGTTTATAGCAGAACATTGGACAGGACGTGTAAGCTCATGTTCCAGGTTTGTTTAAATTTGGAGTGCACATATATTCCGATCTTTATGGTACAAACCGATGCAACTGTGACAAATGGGATTGATTAAAATGGAAACCAACTGTGACTGATTTGGATAATTATGCAGGAAAGGATGAAGTAAGAGAAGCAGTTTGTCCATCGGAGAGAGTTGAAAACAAAAGTTTCTGCTGCGACTGCGCTGTAAAAACAGAAGTTGCCCTTGTGTATCCATGTGTATCAGCATTTCTTTGCAAGTTCTTTCATGATGGCTTTGGCAGCCACATGAGCTTGTGTGAGGTTTTTGTGAGATTTATTGTGGCAAAGTGAGGAGTACTCACACTTCCTGTAGTGCCCAGGGACAGATGGTTCATCTGCTGGGTGAGAGGGCCCATCATGCTGGCAGGCTGCATGGACATAGTGTGGTCCATGGCTGGCGTGATCACTGCACCCTGGAGAAGAAGAGAAAAGATAAGATTAGGAGATGCAGGGAGAAGATGAAATGATCCAAACTGAACAAATTTTCCTCCAGTAGGTGAACTTTGTTTGTTCGTTTCTGGATTTACAACTTGAATCTAAGAAATACTTTATTTTATGAAGTTCTACTCCTAATATTTTTCACATAATACTGTTCAGTAGTATTCAACCAGTGGTTCCTGTGGAGGAGTTTGAATATCGTATGAGTGACTCAGACATGGACCAACAGATTGAAGCTGCTTCTACAGTAATGAGACTGTTTCTTTAGTCTGTTGTGGTGAAGAAGGAGCTGAGGTAAAATTCAAAGCTCTCGCTGGTCTGTCTATGTTCCGACCTCCACCTGTGGTCACGTGATTTGTATCATGACTGTAACAGATATCTGCAAGTGACCTTGGATCCAAGTGGGCTCAGCCTTAATGATAGAGGCCGTTATCTGTGGGGAGCTCAGCGTACAGCCATTGTTCTACTGCAATGAAAGAAGTCAGCTGAGGTGGGTCGGGTCTCTGATTGGGATGCCTTCTTGGGCAAGTCCCACAGGGTGCAGAGTCTAGGGTAGACCCAGAACTCTGTGAAGGGATGTTACATCCCGTCTGGCCTAAAAACACCTTGGGATCCCCAAACGAGCTGAAGAGTACCACTGAGGAGAGAGAGGTTTGCGTTCTGCATTTGTTACCATAGCAACCCACTGTTCATTAAGTGGCAGACTATAGATGGATGAGTGGATGGACGATCCGATGCAGGAATCGGCTCAGAAAAGAAGGCCAATCAGCTCACAGTACATTATCAGGCCCAGCTCAGATACAGCTACACCGCAGTGAGATCAGATGCAGCTAAGTGCTTTTAAGTAGCAGGTCTGGTTAGTTCAGAAGGATGTGAGAAGTGCTAAAGCTCCAGAAAACTATGTGAGAGTTCCACATGGGGCATGTTCCTTTTTACCTCCTAATGCAGTTGAAAAAAATAACAAATTCAAGAAGTCATTTATTTTTGAGCAGGAGTACACTGCAGACATTTTACTGTAAAGTCACACATTTACTGACCTATTACATGTAACACCTTTTCCCCAAATTTACCATTTATTAAAATCAATTCATGAGTAAAGTCATAAAAATGTTTTTAAAGGGCATATTATACTATTTATCTAACAAAAATAGAAGTAAATAAAATAGATAAGCCACAACTATCAGACACAAAGCCACATCAGACTATTTCAAATATTCTGACCCTTGAAAAACTTTATTGATGACGGCTGTTGTAAAGTATCAATAGCACAATTATAAAGACAAAAGTTAACACTTTTTTTTTCAAGAAAGACAATAGAAGACAGAGTGGAAGACAAATAGAAAACACAAGGAAAGAAAATTGGGTTGAAGAGTCAAAAACGTAATAAAACAAGAAGACAAATAGGATTTTGTCTGGAAAAGACTAAATAAAGAAGGACAGTAGTAATAAGGAAAGATAGAATACAGGGATGTTTTGGAGATCAATACACACTGCTGCTGTCTTCAGCGCATCAATTCCATCAATATCTGCAGCGGATGTATCAACGCTGTAGCTTTGTGAGGTTTGGTGGTTGTTTGGATAAGATGCTCGCTCTTGTTCTCCTCACTGTCTTTCACACGCTCTCGGTATAATGCACTGCATGTTTCCCTAATGGGTGGATGAGAACGCTAGAAGCTTCTTTTTCATGGTGCAGTGAAACATGAGGGAAAGTGATGAAATAATTGTTGCTCTTTCATCCCTTGTCATGATAGCTCCATTTCTCCAGCACTGAAGCCTTGAGAAGAACCTCCGTTAGGCTCGCCTCTTCTCTCACTTTGTGCATGAGTCTGTACTGTAAGTGTGCCTGTGAGTGCAAGCCTGCACCACACCGTGTGCAACTTGACTGACAGTCAGTGTGAGCGTTTCAGCTCGATAATGTGTGTTTCTGAGTGCGTGCATGTGTTGTGCACCCCCACTGGTGGCTCTGTGTGGGCCTATTGGAGAACAAACTGTGCAGACACAGCCTGTCAGAAGTGCTCTGCTTGTCTACATCCTGCACTCACAACACAGTCAGCTAACTCTTTCTTTTCGTCCTCCTATTCTGTCTTCCTCTCTCACCAACTCAGTGTGCAACCTTCATGTGATTCCTATTGGAGTTGCAGACAGGATGAAATGCACTGGGTAAAATGCTGAGATTACTGAAGGAAAAAAAAATATTTCTTTTGCACAAGCGCTTCAGATGTTCAAACCATATGTGGGCGAGTTCTTCTGAAAAGCACGAGTTCATAATATACTAGTTACTCTGTGAAACACGAGATCAGTCATGTACCTATTTAGCTCAATGATGTGACTTCACATCTGACCCTGTTTTGATTACATAATAAATGTTTTAAACTTGTGTATTCAATAAGAATTCTGTAGGAGAAATAACTATGTTCATTTTTTGATAAAGAGCAACAGAAATGTAAACAAAAATGTGGTAAAGAAGTATGTGTGTAACGTATATAAATATATGAATCCATAGATAGCAACATTTTAAATATAACAGTGAGTGTTTGCAAAGACAGTTATTTTTTTTAATCTAATTGCAATTAATTATGCTAAATGAAATCGACAACTGCTTCCTTCACACAAATTAGATTGTAATGTAAAAACAAAAATGTATTTGGATCCAGTAAATGTCAATTGCTGCAAAGCAGTGGTGGGAATAATAAGATCAGTAATAATATTAATGTTAGTTTTATTATGAAAATGGAATGAACTTTATTTATATAGCTGAATAAGCACAAAACGTTTATTGGTTAACAACATACAAACACAAGGTAATTCATTAGAAATAAAGTGATATCAAAATAAGTATTAGAATTTAAAAAGCAATGCTTTTTTTTTAAATAAAAAAAGTTCCACAGTCTGGGGCCCCACAAGCTTTAAATGATATCCCTCTTATGACTTTAAATTGAGTCTGTAATTCCACCAGCAGCTTCTGATCAGCTGATCTTCAATTCAAAGATGAGTTTGAAATATAAAATCTAAAAGGTCAGAAGTGTAGGCTGGTGCTTAGTTGTGAATACCTTTAAAAGTAAGTGCAAAAATGATAAAAAGAACTCTAAATGAACTTGCAGTCAGTGGAATAAGGTTAAAAGGGGTTAGGTGTGATCCCTCGTTCGGGTGTTGGTTGAGGAAATGTTCTCTGGACTAACGAAAGTTGATTGACTTTTCTTTGTTGTAGTTTAAACAAGTAAAAAGACTGTTACAGCAGTCCAGACACGAAGAGATACAATCATGTATTAGCATTGCCATTTCAGCTATAAACATAAGTTAATTATTATTATTGCTCTTGTATATTAGTATGATTTCACTGAAGTGCCAGAATCAATCCATGATTCTAAGGCAGTTTCAGGGTTACTTTATGGAAAGCTCCTTCTGATGATTTGTGCACTTCCGAGAAGAACAATCTTCTGGATTTCCAGTCCCTTTATGATGAGGCCAAGTGCACCTACTACGACGGGTATTGTTGTCTTCATCCCCCACATACTTGTGACTTCTATTTCCAGGTCCTTGTACTTTGATAACATTTCAAGCTCCTTGATGGTGACATTTTTTCAGATGGGATGGTCATGTCAATCATTCTTCTCTTCTTTGTTCTTGATGATGACATCTGGTCTGTTGACCATGATTTCTCTCTCTGTGTTGATTGGCATGTCCCATAATACTGTGATTTGATTGTTTTCAGTCACTGTTGGTGGTTGGTGTTCATACCACTTATCTGCAGCTGATAGATGGAAATGCTTGCAGATCTTCCAGTGCATGTAGCTTGCTGCATTGTCAATGCTTTCTTCATATTGGCTACACATTCTGCACGTGGGGTCAGTTCCATCTTTTATAATCTTGTGGTGATATGATCTCATTGACAGGCTCTAGTCTTGTGCTTATTATTAATTATTATCATTATAATTATCATCATCATCATCATAATCATTATTATTATTATTATTATTATTATTATTAATAATAATAATAATAATAATAATAATAATAATAGTAATATCTATTTTAAAAGTATACATTTTGTCTCTGCAGAGGGCAGGAAGGCACAAAACACAAATATTGCTTTAACCACAATTAAAAATGGATCAAAAAGATAAAAGAATAAATCATTAACAGTGTTAATAAATATTTTCACTCCACTCTATCCAATCTACCGGCTCAAAATGAGACATTTCTTATGCAGTTATGAAGTTTAGGTTCTATAGACGATGCTGAGGCCTGTGTAAGTGTGCGTGTAGAGAAGCGTTCAGCTGTGATTGGAAGACTAAAGAGATCCTCTTGTGTAAGATGAACTTTATAGGATGCTGGGAACACAGAAGTGTTCTGGATCTTTATCGTTGGTGATGGGAGAGGGGAGGAAGTGTTGGTAGATCAGCTGCTTTATGGTTTGTTTTCAACTGTTAAGGATAAGAAACTATAAAATGTTTGGCACTTGGTAGCATTCATCACTGGCTGGGTTAAATGAAGATATAGTAAAACAGTACGAGGATGGATGCAGATGATTAAGGAATGAGCTGATGATGACAGAGAAAAATACTGAGAGAGAAAGACGAGGAAGAAGGAAGCAGCGGGAGCTCTGGGCTACCTGTTACTGATTCAGCCTCTGACAATACCTTTATAATGGGAAAGGGAGAGCAACGGAAAGGCTTAATTCATAGATGTGTCGGGGAGAGTTAAGCCGATTTGTGATTTCGATTTTCTGTGTTTGTGCGACTGTGTGTCAGGAAGAACGTGAGCTTGGTAGTGTGTATTCATGTGCGTGCCGGTCTGCCATTGACAAGCTCAAGAGGAAAGAAAATGAGAAAAGGATTGACACAAATAGACAGCATATGTTTTTGATTTGTCCCGTGTGTCTATACGAGAGGAAGAGGCAGATAATAGATGCTGCGGATGCACTCGTTACAAATGTATGAGATGATGTTTACAGAGCTCCTCAATGTATGCACATGATTTGGTGGAGGTATTGATCCTTCTCGAGACAGGAGATGAGATGATTTCACCTCCCTGTTGTAAAATACAATGATATACACTCAACAACAGGAGAAAATCTACAGTAATCGAGAAATCTTCTGAAAAGTAGTATGACCAACAGCTTTTTTTTAATGAGGGTTCAGTTCCAATTAAAGAAACGCTTGATGCAACACTGATCAGTATGAGCTGATATTCATTACCTGGCCTTTAAATTTGCTGATCAGAAATAAAAACCACAGAGCAGGTGGGAGGCATACATAAATGTCACACAAATAGTGGCTGTTTTTACTGCCTGATCCATTATGGCTGAAGGATGTCCACCACATGCAGGAGGCTGTTAAAGTGATTTACATTCTGTTCTCAGCCAACAGAAACTCAGGATAAGGAGAGCCAGGAAGTACAATCAGGCTGCTTAAAGACCCAAATTCAGCATTATGGCCATCACTACCATGTTTATTAAAACTTTAAATTGTAATCCAACAAGATGAAAACTATTTCTCCTAATACAAACACTTACTTTTGGGATAATGTTGCTTTCTGAGCATGCATATATAAAGAATTTAAGGCACTTGGACACTTTCATGCTGATGGTCTTAAAAAAAAAAAAAAGTAAAGATTTTGTAATTCCTGAGGATACTATTTAAAATGCAAGCTCGACCAGGAAAGATTTGTTTTACAGTGATACAAACCCACAGCCACTCAGAAAACAAACTGCTAAAAGCAAATTCCATTCGTCTAAAACAACACAAACCTAAAAAATCTTTTATAAATAAATCCAGAGGCTTTACTGTAAGTTTTGAAAGCAAACCACTTTTGCATTGAGCATCCAGTGAAACAGAAAACTATCTGCATTGGAATTTTTGTTTTGTTGCCACAAGCTCTTTTGTGCAACACTTTGTTGTAAAAGAAACCAATTTAAAGATGCAACGTCCACGACTGGCAACCTGTCCAGGGTGTAGCCCCGCCTCTCATCAGGCTTTTATCCACCATGAGAATTTCGATTATATTGATGACCGTTTACTGCAGATAAGAAACAGACTGCACCTTTTTACTATAGACGGCCCTGCGTAAAACAGGGAACAATCCCTTTAAGACACGAACGCTGGACGTAATCAGCTCTGATAACCCCCATCAAAACACTTCAACATCAAGCCATTTCCCCAAATTCTGTCTCTGTAAATTAATTTATGGGACCGTTACATTTATCCTTGGGATTCAAAGAGCATTTTTAAACTGTAAAGTTGGAATATAGGTCTCTTAGAGTATTTTAACATTGACTGATAAGGGCAGAAAGTTAGAGTTCAGATTTAAAAGGCCCAGTGAATGTCTATTTAAAACTTGTCCAAGTGAGAACTGGCTGGGGCTCAAACTTCAGGAATTTGGATGGCCAGCGCATGTTGGCAAAAGCATACACAGAAAGAGGTAGGGTAAGTCTTGGCCTCTTAACAGCTGCCTGGACTATTGGTTCAAGATGAACCTTGTCATTTATCTTAGTTTACCACCTCTGCTTCATTATCTTCCTTTAATTCTTTACTCTCATGTTTTTGCTATCTTTATGCTTTTCTCTGTTCTAATACAATGTGTTGGAAGGTTTTTTGGAAGGGAAGTTTATTGTTTGCTGTAAGGGGGTAATTTGGAAAGAGTGGGAGCAGCTAAACTCCCAGCGAATTAGACAATAAAAAGGCTACCATAACAATGTCTACTTGAGGATTGTGATATAGTAATGTAATAAAACTAGCATGGAAAGTGGCAGTGCATTGATTGTATTCTAGACATCACTATTTACAAGGAGGATCTGATTACTGCAACATAGCATGGTAATTAGCAGATTGTCCAACTTATGCACTCGAATATGTTGCCAGTCTGATGAGAAGCCAGAATGAACATTGAGAAGATTCAAGCCTTAATGTGTCTCTATCAGATGAAACTTGAAAGTGGGGGGAGAAAAAACTCCAGTACAGAAGCACATTAAAAGCCTCAAGAACATCAAACAATGACCGAGGTTGTACTCCCGAGTCTTTCACTAAAACAAAGGTTCACTTGTGAACGTCTCACATCAAACAGGACTGACTCAACGGTTTCCACACAGAAACTGACAGCTGGTTTCTCTGTGTGAGGTTCTGTGGTTGGTGTATTGATGTTGGTGTACAGGAGAGTGTCAATATGGCATGAACACTGCAGGGTATAAGCAATTTTGCTAAAAAACGTAGAAAACCTGTTCAGTCAGTCATTCTCGGTGTGGAAAGCCTTGTCTGAAGAACCATCTGCTGATGATTGAGAGGTAACTTTGCTCCCATGAAGGCTATACACAGTAGGAAATGAAAGTGAGTCCACAGAGACCAAAAACCCCCCAAAACACTCCAGGTATTTATTATGAAATTCTGTAATATGAGTGTAGATGAATATCTGTGTTCTTCCATCAAATGACTGAGTACATGTGGCTGTATTTATCTTGTTCTGTTGCATTAAAGTTCGCAGCAGGACCCAGAACTCTCCCTCATCTATGACCACCTATTCCAAATGCCTCAGGGCACCTTTTCATTCAGATAAGCCTAAAAAAGGAAGTCAGCTGCCAGAGTCTTTCACTCTAATCTGCAGCATGAATCCCTCTTTGGGGCAAGCAGATTTCCAGGATTGTCCTATAACATCAGAGTCTGCATGCAAGACTTTTTGTGAGTGCAGACTGATGACCGAAATCAATGATGCCTCCCAAGTTGATGGTGATCTAGGTAGCAATTTAGGTTGTTTTTAAAGACCCACTCCGATCATCTTCTGTACTATTTTAAAGTGGTCTTTAAATTACGACTATGGTGTTTTTGCCCCAAATCTCAAAACCTGTGCCGTTTTCCAGGAAATACTTTCTGCAAAGCAGCAGCTCTTTAGCAATTCGCCTCTTCGCTGTGGGCGGAACCATTGGCAGGGAGGATCCCCCCACCCCCTCCCTGTTGCTAAGAGCTTTCTGTTTAGTCTAGCAGTACCGCTAGCATAAAGCAAACAAAGCAGGGGCTTGGGGCCCGCCCAGTGTCTTTTCACAAACGCAGTCTTTTTTAGATCCATTTTTGCGTCTGCTACTTATTCACATCGATTTGAATGCAGGAATACTAGAAATGAATTTTTTGAACTTGATTTTCTTAAGATATGTCCTCTAGCATCTCTGGTACGGCTCTGGTACTGAGCTTGTGGCCCGCCTAGTGGCTTTTCTACGTCACAAACACAGTCTTTTTTACACCGCATTTTTATTTCTGCCCCTGATTCATAGTAATTTGAATGCAGAAATACTCGGAAATACAATTTTGAGCTTCATTTTCTTGAGATATGTCCTATGGCTTCAGAAAAACGCCACAAGAACATGTTAACAACACAAAAAACATGATTTTCATCAGAGTGGATCTTTAAAGATTTTGAAAGCAAACATAAGAAAGGTAAAGAAATTCTCTGCAAGACCGCAAAATGCATAAATTACTAAAAGATTGATAGAGTCAAGAGATTTTTTACCTTTGCCAATGTCGTGAAGATATCCTGATTAATAAAATTACAAAACCTACAACACTACTATGATCCAAATTATTTTGAAGGATTGCAATCAAGGTACTTTTCCCCTTGTGATCTCCATATTCTGACAGTGATTGTTTATCACCTGCACTCAGACTGTCTTTTGTGAAATAAATGGATCATTTTACCCTGAGAATATTCTTGAGAATAGTTAGAGAATACGTAAAAGCTTTGTAGATAAAAAATGAGTTGCTTAACCACGTTCAGTCACCTTGTGGGTCTGAAACATCGTCTTTATGAGAATAACCCCGACAACGTTTAACAGCAGAGCAGATAGGTGAGGAGAAACAGGAAGATGAAACGAGGGAGAAATTTGAGGGAGTTCTTTGAGGAAAAAGAGTGGTAATAAGGACGGGATCGAGAGACAAGAAAGATAAGACAGAGAGAGCAACTCAAGGTCGATTGTAGACCAGTCTCAAATTCTGCCTCAGCAGATAAATTCATGAGACCAACATTATGTTTCTCCTCTGAGCCCGTTTTAATGTCAAGCGGGGAGATGGGTATCATACCGTGCACTGATTCACCCCATCCGATGAAGGCAGAAAGTAGAGGCCCAGTAAATATCCATTCAAAGCCTGTGCCAGAAAGAACTGGCTGGCCTGAAATGGAGAAGAATTCAATAATTCACCTCGAGTATGTAAGTACCACTGCATGCTGGCAAATGCACACTTGACACACATAAAGCTAGGAGAGAAGACGGATAAGTCACGGGGAAAAGACAGCAATGCTGTGCATGAGTGGCACTGCACTTTCTCCAGCTCTGAGAACTCGTGTGAAGTGAATTTCAGACTCTGTGTGGGTGATTGATGAGCTGTTCGTAAGTGAGATTTAACATTATGTGGAATGGGTTTCTGCACAATATGTGTGTTTAGGCAGTTGTGCATCTTGTGGGTTGTAAATATGTTTTTGTCATTTGAAACTTTCTCGGAGGTTTGTTGACCACAGAGAGAGAAAAGAGACAAGTAAAGCAGGGAAATGAGTTCTCCTCCGAGTGCGTCTGCCTCGCTAATTGAAGATAAATTACCAAAGCACTTCTTTTCACTGCCAGTTAAGTACTTGCTGATCAGTGCATAAAGTCCAGCTTCATATGACTAAGCCTGTCAAACTTAATCAGTCGGATACAAAAACAAGCTTTAGTAGCATGAAAACCAGACAACAAATTTCATTGGTTACTGCCCAATAAACTGAGACTCAATCAAGTTATTAACAACCACCATACACAATCTATTCTTGTCAATAAATCAGTTTAAAAGAGAATGCTAGCAAACAAATACTTCTAGGCTCAATTAACTTTAAAGAAGCTTAAAAATTCTTGCAACTTTAAAATAAACCGTTGAGTTGAGAGTTTCAATTACAATTGGAATTAGGTCACTGCAGATGTTTCCATTTAGAACAGTTAAGCCAGCTGTGTTTGTTAAATCTGATCTATGTTCAAGCTGATGTGCTTTATTTATGGCCAACATGTCCATTTGAAATGATGTAAAGTTGTAATACTGATGGGCTTGAAACGATGCCAGCATGTGATCAGTCCTATACTTTTATTACAGCTGGAAGAGAATGATATTTGGATTGCTTCTGCAAATGTTTGGTTTTAGTTCAACATAACTAACACGCTGAATGTGTTTGTAATGTACCGTCGGTTGAAAAAACATACTTGCAAAACTTTTAAATCTTGTTTGAGATGAAGATTGATTGCTGTTCTCTAGATTTGGTTCATTTGCGATCTGCAAGTTTTTTTTTTAATTTAAGCAGAGGAAGCAAGCGTGTGCAATGACTGATGTTGATGATGATGAAATTACCCTAAACACAGTTCTGCATTCTGTGTATGTGGCGCTCTGATGTGATTCAGAGTTTTCTTAACGTTGATGCTGATTTTTTTGGATGGACAGATGTTCTGCTAACTAGCTTACTGCTTTAAAAGGAATGGATCTCCTGTTGAGACTTTAGGATTAGGTTAATGCAGATGTGAAGCCAGCAGTTAGCAAAAATCAAGCTTGTCCTGTCAAAATGTAACCTTGAAATTGCAATACTTGATTTTATAACCTCTCAAGTGGACTATTGTAACGAGATCATGTCAGTCCAATTTTAGCTTTTCTTCACTGGTTTCTAATTGATTTTAGAATCCAGTTCAATTTTCTTTTACACCTTTATAAAGCTATTAATTGATGTGCACCATCTGACCTGTTTGAACCTCTTCCCATGTATGTTCCATCCTGGTTACCTGGGTCAGTCGTTAAAATGCTTTTAGAAATGCCTAAAACAAGATGCAACTCCAGGAAGAATGCACATGTGCAAAACTCTGGAACTCTTTGCTACTGTAGGTTGGGCAAAATCCTTTACTAACTGTTTTTATGCAAAACTCCTTTTTCTCTCTTTGGTCTTCAACACAGTATGAGACGTCAGTTGTTGTCTTACATTCAGTTCATTTCTTCTGAGCAGCACATTGATCTGCCCTGGTTTTAGTTTTTAGTGCTTTATAAATTGTTAAGTTTTACTGATTTTAAGTGTTAGTATAAAATATTAGTTATGCAAAATAATAAACTGATTTGATATATAAAATTGACTCTTCACAGAAGTTGCTTCTGTAATTCTGGACAAGATAAATTGTCAAATTTTCCAGATTATCCATCTGTAAGTTACACATTTGTTTTTTTTTGCAATTTAATTTACATTTTGGTTTTTCCTGTTAGAAATGTGTTTTTTTCCCTTCAGTTTAAAACTTTAATTGTATAAAGAATCTAGTGTTTAAAACAATTTGCTAAATTATCTCCCTTTTTCTTATTAGTTTTACTTTGATGGTGATACTATTTAGTTCTCTTGATTGAGATACTGTAAACGTGTGGCTAACGATGCATTTTATTCATTTTATTTTGATAAATTCTTTTGACATTATTTTTAGCTCTAATTCATTTAATCTTATTTGATCACATACATTTTACATTTCATTTTGTCCTATATATTTCCTTTTAAATTTCAGTATAATCTTATTATAATTTATTTTATACCATTTTGGTTTATAACACTTGATTCAGTCTAAGTGGCTAACTGTGACCTCTTCCCCTTCCATGCTTGGCTGCCTCCATATTGGCTGTACATGAGGAACACATCACACAACGCTCCATTGGTTTAACACGCAACACGAGGCTGGAGCTGCCAAATTGCAGAGCAATCAATTGGTTTTTAATGTTTTGAGTGCCCCCCTCAAGCATTTCAAGCTAGGATGCTTGGCTAATTTGCAGTGATTCACTGAGCTGCTGGCACAGTGTGTGTGTAAAGGGTGGTCTGCTGTGGATGTTGCTGGTAGTTGATACGAGCGTGGGTCATAAAGAGGGACAGATTGGGAGCTATGATCCACTGACGACTGTGACAGCTGGGGTTAGTGCCGAGCAGCCGTTTGCTAACAGAAAGAGCCACTGGAAGACAACGGGGACAGGACCATAGGGAAAGATACCACCACATGGCTACTACTGGCATGAGCAACTGATGGGATGTAGACCACAGTACAATGTGGCTGCTGGTTAACTGTTGGTGCCAAGTACTCTGAGAGGCCCCATGACAGAGAAATGGAAGATGGATGACCATCAGGCGCTCGACAGGCTCAACAGGAATAACGAATATGGAGCACACATATGGTAACTCAAAACAAACAGAACATGTAAATATGTGAAGCCTAACAAACACACTGTAGAGAATGAGGCTATGAACATTTGTCTCTAAGTGAAAACAGAAAATCAATAACAAGTCTGAGAAGAGCAGAAGGGTTAGGGTTAGAAAAGAAAATGCCAAACACACGCTGATGTACAGATCTACCTTCCACACTCAGTAGAAGGCTGTTCATTACGCTCCACTGTTCAGCAACTCAACTGTAGCAAGGAAGTGTGTGTATGGCGGGGGTACTACCCTTGTATAACACTGTCACTTTTCATTAAAACTGATGCTAACAATTGTGTTACTGTAGCAATGTTATAAAACAGGACAGATACAAAAAGAAACCGATCTTCTATTTGATATTCCTGTTTGTGTAAAAGCTAGCAGTAACGTTTCAGCACAGTTAAACGCTACAGGAAGTCAAAGTAGCAGTTTAAAACAGACTTATGGGATTGTTTATTATATGTTTTTATGCTTGTAGCCAAATTTTAAATTTTAGAGTGTGTTCTTAAAGTTTTAATATTGATGCTGATAGAAAAGTTGCTTTAATATTGGCAATTAACCAATCATGATAAAAGTTCCTCCACCAATTAATATTATTCTGTCGGTGCATTAAGGTCATGTTTATCAAAAGCTAAAAGTAATGGTAAAAATTAACATTTACTCAGGAAATATTTTTTAAAGTATTTTGTAGCACATCAATGTCACAGTCCTGCCTGTAAAACGAGAGTTCCTGCAAGTTAACACACCTGACTGCAAGGGTTGGAGCAGCAGCCCATAAAAAAAAACAAAACAAAGTGAGTTACTGACAGAAAAAAACAGGATGTTGATGGCTGAAAAACAAACTCGGAGTCTCTGAGAGGAGCTACAGCAGGGTGTATATGTGTGTGTGGTGGCCTGCTGTGACCAGATTACATGTTCACTGTCCCACAGCGGGAGAGGAAGTGAGATTGGTGGGACGAAGTGGTAAATGGCCCTAGCAGGGAGCCGTACGGCTGGTTGAGCTCTCCTCCGGTGAGACAGCGCTGGACCATCAGCTGTGGAGTCCAGCATGAACCAGTTTGCAGAAACAGGCGCACAGTGCTAGCAAAGCTACAGGCTTTAGCAGCAACAGCTAAGACGGTGAAAACTGGTTTTGGGGATGAATATTTCATGTACTGCAAAACATTTGTGTTTGATATTTGGTATCTAGCAGTCTAATTATCCGTATGCATTCAAAACATGATTTTAATTATGTGACTCAATGGCGGTCACTGCATCAAAAACAGGTGATAATTCATTTTCTAAAGAGATTTATTGATTTAATTACAGCCACTGAACAATATTTACATGTTCTAAACACTACTGTGCTAATCAAAATTCAACTTCAGTAAATTATTGCTTAATTACATTATTAGCTGTATTCAGAGTAGCTGAATTAAAATGACCCTTTTTGATGGTCGTAAAGAATTAAATATAATAGCCTCTGACTGGCACTCATTCCCACTCTGTGACTGTAGCAATTAAAATAATAAAAAAATAACAGAATAAAATAAATGTGCTTCAGAGGCCACAAAAAGCCTAAAGCAAATGTTTCTGTAAACAAGTAAACAAGAGCATTTACAATGCCAGGATCTATTAAAAAGCTCAGCTTTGAAGCGATTTGTATAACTGCTAATGCACTTTATTTTAATAACATTAGGTTGACAAATTGTGAGGAAACGGATTTGGATTCAGTGCTGTAGCTCAGAGGTGGCCTGTGGCATGTGGGGATGGGTAGGTTGAAAAATATCAGGGGAGTGCAGGTGAGATTACAGTGAATAAATCAGCAATAAAACATCATTTTAATTACAATAATAAACAGGGTGCTTGGAAGAAACTTAAGGCATAAATAACATGATAAAGTAAAACCAATTTTCTGTCATGATAGTGTTGAATTAAAGCATTCAGTTTCTTCTTTATCAATCATTCAGTGAAAGAACAAAAGAAGTTTGAATCACGCTTTTAGAATATTTATGGGTTAACAGCAATAATAATAATATTTTATAACTTTCAGTTGTGTTAAACACAGAAACACTGATGTAAGAAACTAATGAAACAGAGTTACCAGACTGGAAATGTGAAAGTATTGTACCATGAACCTGAAGTTATCTTACACTTCTTACTTTCATTGTAACGTGGCTCATGCTGCCGCGGTCTTCTCGTATTTCAGTCGCAATGATTTCAAAACTTTTACTTTTTAATTTCTAAACTTCCACCTTTGTCATACACAGCGTCTTGTGTTGCATAAAACGTAAAGCGTTGATTGGTTAGTTGTAAGGAAATATCTTTGGATGCAATGTGCAGCCACAGGATGTCATTACTGTTATAATGAAGAAGTTTAACCACATTAGTAAGGGATCAAATTATCGTACATGGGATTTGTGGAATTATTGATCGTACAGAAGGATAAATTATCATACAAATACGATAATTATTGTATGTCTGGCAACACTGATAATAAATAGACACCTGAGTTTCTTTGCTCTTCAAACAGGAAACAGAAGTCATTTGATTTGGCTGTTTATTACAGACTGTGTAGAACTCATTCATTATATGATTCTGGGCTGGAAACAATGAAAATAACAGGCTGTTTGATGACATGGTCCCATAAACGAGTCCCCTCATGACACAACCCTGCTACATGCTCTGTATCATCTATCCAGCACCCTTAGTATCTCAGCAGGAAGTTCCCATGATGTACATTCACCATTGCAACATGCATCAGGACCAGTGTCAGGATTCAGCTACAAGCTAAAAGGTCACGCCATGTTAGCTCGATGCTACTGAATGATGGGGTTGTAGCCTTGTCATGAAGCCAGTCTTGCTTGGAAGTCTCAACCACTAAACCATATCAGTGATGTGCTGCCACAACAATCATAAACCACCAAAACATTGATATAGAAGGTTTGTTTTGTCGAACTATTACTCTTTGTCATGTGTGATTGTGAACAGACTGAATTCTTAATATGTGCCTGAAAACCTCACCAAGACCCTTCAAAGACCATTCACATTCCAGCTGATTTTTTTACATGACAGAGGGGTCATTGTTAGCATGAAGGGGCCGAATACTAAAACACGTCTCCACTCTGAGGAACATTTCTTTACAGTTAGATAATCTGCTTCATATGACTTTGGTGTGAACTGCAGGAAAAAAGTGGGATGATTTTAATGCTCATATACAGAGTGTTGGTCTAAAACAAAATAAAACCGTTTAACCCTTAAAAACAGATTCTATTCTTTGTGTGGAAAAACATCTTCATCTATTTGGGAATAATAAACTTCTTTCTGCATAGTTTTCTCAACTTTTCAACCTCTGTGGTAACATAATGTGAAGTATTCAGTTAAGGTTGGGCCTCAGTGGGAATAAAAAAGGAGCTACTGCACAGAAGATGGTGGAGTACTTACTGTTGGTTGCATAACATATTGTTGATGAGGCATCCATGACGTACTCTGGACCTGAAAGGAAACAGATATATTTGTGTTACGATGGTCAAAACGTACATTTTTATGAGTCTTGGATCGAAATTCTCTCCAACATAAACTAATAAATGCTGCTCAAATATACTCAGTATGTTCCGATCTCTCCAGTCTGGAGGTTTTAAAGTGATTTTGCTGTTTTTACTGCAAAATGGCTCAACTTTACACAGATTCCATTATGCCAAAGAATTACTAAAAAGAATTTAAAAGTCTGGAGGCAGCAAATCTCCCTCCTGCTTTCTCATTCCTGCCAGAATATGACTTGAGCATAGAGCCATGAGCTAGTTTCCCTCTCTGTTACTATAATTTAGCCTCATGACCCACTGCTGCTGTAAGAAAGTGGAAAGGTTTTGTAAGGACAGATCTAAAAAAAAAAAAAGGATCACAAAACATCGACATGGAGATCGTTTCAGTTCAAATAAATAGATTTAAAAACTTTAAACAGGCCTTTTAAACTACAAATCAGAACGACAAAGTTAAAGAGATGAAACAGTGACGAGAAACTGGAGGAGTGGATGATGAGCAAACAAGTTTTTGATATGCTGGAGAGAAGAATTAGACAGCTTGTAGCTGACAAACACACAGACTGGCCGCAGATCCTGGTAAAACGATTAGATTAAACAAAGACAAACATGGAATAATCTGCTATAAGAGCAATCAATCCTCTGAGCCAACACAAATGCGTGATTTGGATCCACACCTAAACAAGGATGATATTCTATAACACGCAGCCAAGTCCTCTTGTTTATACATGACAATATTTGTTCTCTGCAGCAGAGTGGGACAGCCGATTGACACATAGAAAGCTTATCTTTAATCACTTATATTACTAATTTTCTAACTAAAAAACTGCATCGCCATCATGTGTTTTTATTTTTCCTTTGCCAAGGTGGAACTAGACTGGCGTGTTTTCACTGACGTTTGTTTATCCGTTAGCAAGATTACACACAAACTACGAGGCCAAATTTCATAAAACAAAAAGAAGAATCCAGTAAAGTTTTGGTACTGATCTGGATCACGTTATTCAAAGCTTGGTGAACACTGTCTGATCTGTTAGTTTAAGAGATAAAAGGGTTGTAGTCTAGAGATTTATGCTTGCAATACAATTTGGCTGTCCAAGATCAAAGCGGACGAGATAATCACGAGAGAAATGTTTGTTAATTAAATGGTAGTCTTAAAATCAGAGAGATTTTCTTCCACAGCTGATCTAAGGCTTCAGCAAACAAAGGAAAGAAAAGAAATTAAGCTATTAGACTTTGTAGAAAAACATGGTTGAACGTGTGTGATGCTTCTGCAAAACAACACTCATATCTTCAAGTTGTTAAGCAAAATCAGCATTTCATGTTGCCCTATTTTCTCTGGTCCTCACCAGCTTGAGAATCTCCTCCTTTAGATTTTTCAATTTTCAATGCACAGAAGTGTGTGTTTTGCTTTAATTATCATTTTTAGATTTTTCTAATAAAGTCCAGGAGATCTGGAAATGTGGACACATGCCTTGTTCCAGGCTTTCAAGTCCAAGTTCTTCTTAATGTCGCGTCCTGTCTCCTTTTGCTTTTAATAATGCACAAAGATGAATGTAAATTTATCTGGAAGGCAGTTATATAGTTAAAGAGGCCATTTCATACAAATTTCAGGACTTTGTGGTTATTTCATTTCATGTGGTTATTATTTTAACCAGTAATATGAAACATTTTATATCTGAAAAACGTCAGAAAACACTGATTAACAGACCTTTCAATCTGTCTGCATCAAAATTCGTCTGGTTCCGGCAGCAGCTCTGTCAGCAGCTCGTTCATATTTATTATTCGAATTTGCTGGACTCTGATTGGCTAACAAACTTGCCTATGAGAACAAGGTATACTGTTTCCTGCCCCGCTGTGCATGGCAACGTCAGACGTCGTGTCTTCCGGTTTGTTACGTCTTATGCTAACAGCTTTTAGCCAGCAGCATGCTAGGCGTGGTTTCAACTGCTGGAGCTGGAGAATACTAACAAACAAATGAGTTGTGACGAAACAGATACAGGCCATTCGGATTCGGGAGAACTCGGGTTTTAGGGTTAGCGCTAACCTTAACTACACTACCAGTAATGACTTTCTCATTCAATGCTTTTGAAAGACACTTTAAAATGAAGAATTATTTCTTTGAATCTTTATGTCTGTGACAATATTTTAGTCATTTTATGTCAAACCCTTATTAAAGCCTTTGGATTTTTTCTTTGATTTTTGAGGATGTGACAATGAAAAAGTAAAGCCTGAACAGTAAACATGTGGTTCAGGATTACCAGAGTTCAGCAGAGGGACTCTGGATTTCTCTTGAAGAAACAGACAAAAGAAAAAAAAAAAAAAACTATCCAGCAGCAAATTGTGTTCTAAAGAATGTTAAACATGAAGCACATAAACAAGTGTTTAACAACATTTGGGTCTTTTTTTGGCTGTTCTGTATGTTACTTGTTGATGTGGAAGTGAATGTGGATTGATAAGTAAATTTCCAAATTTAAGTAATAAAATTGTCCGACTGGCTTTAAAAAACAAAATGAAATTTGGAGGTAAAAATTTCACAGTGTCTCTGATTCTTTTTCTCATGTTCACAGTTATAACTGATGTATTTCCTGTGACGTGTTTATTAAGCATCAACAAAACAATCCATCCCAGCCCATGTGATCGATTTATCATTAAAACAAATTTTAATTGACTTTAACTTTGTAAAAACTTTCTGACCTTATATTTAAACATGAGAATCAATATTTAAACTCCAAAACAATAAAAAAATAACCCAGGAGGCCACAGGAGGATATGTTAAATGTTGGAAAGATAAATTACTTCATCTAAATAACAGCAATTAATAAGGTACAATCACAGAGGAACAAACCAAAATCTGCTCAACCTGAGAAGCTCCCTACCTCTGGCTGAACTCCACAGCTTGCATTACATTTTATAAAAACAGCCAATAATCTAAAAAGCTGGTCAGTCGGTTGTTCAGACGGATGGTTAGCCAGTTGGCGCCCCATCCAACCGTTCACACGTAAAGCCAAACAGTCTGCCAGTTAGCTGGTTATTGAGCCAGCTCCACGTCCAAACAGCCAGCTTCGTATTTAGTCAGCCAGTAAGCTAGTCTGCAGAGCCAGTGATGTAAAGCAGGCCACGGCTGGCTGGCGACACAACAGCTGAAATCTTGGTAGTGATCTGGTCTGGACCGGCTGCTGTCATGTGTATCATCAAAGCGGTTTTTCCAGAAGACAAAGCCAGTCATCGTTCAGGCTCACAGAAGGCAGTTTAATAGGAACACCAGACAACTGCTGTTGGTTCTGTATGGGTCATTTACTGATTTGATAAATGCTGCTCAAAAAAATATCACCTTTACAAAAACATAAAAGAGATAATAGCACATGCCATAATATCTGTGCACCTAGAGATTTTCATTACAAAAAGCAATACATTTCATCATAAGAGGCAGTTATCTTCTTTTGTCTGGCATATTGTATATAGCTGCATGGCTTGTCTTTTCTTTTTCTTCTCTCTGTGTCTCTTTGTACTTCAGAAGAAGATGAAGGACTCACCTTCCTACCGTGACTGGCTGAAGGGCAATATTGCAAGAAGCGGCAGTGGAGCTGCCCGATATTGAAACTGTGAGGATTAATATTCCTCAAAAGCCTGGCCATTGTTTTTGATAAATCAATTTAGGAAGCCTTCCGAGAGCGGATTAGAGACGTGCTCTGGCCCACTTTCCTACTGCTCTTCTTTCTCCGACACTGCAGGTACCGGACCGGAGTTTTAATCAGGCGTTGCTCAAAGACGGGCATAGCAACCTTCAGCATCATCTCTCCTGTCTTCTGCCCACCCACCTGAGCTATCACCATCGCAGCCACCTTTCTCGCTACGTGTCTCTAAAATTTTCCCACCTCTCCTTCATCTCCGTTCCCTGTTCACCCTCCTCACCTGTCTGTCTCAGCATACCAAAAAGAGGCGATGTTAAACGATAGCGTCTGAGCTGGAGGGCCCAGTGGCAGAGCCTCTTGATGTTTAGATTTAGCGAGGGGTGTTGTGTGAAATGTGCAGTGACGGAAAATGCTTGACGCTCCTGACATATCACAGAGCCAATTTTTACATCCCTGTACTGTTGTGTTGAATTACTCCACAGATCACAACCGTGAGAAATGTGGAAAATTTGCTCCGAAGGAGGAAAACAATGTGTTGAAGATGCATAAAATGTAAAATAAAATAAAACAGGGGAAAGAAAAAGCTGGAAGAGGACAAAAAGGTCAAGAAACCGAAAGGCTGAGACTATCAAATTCTCCATGACTGTTAATGAGCGGCTTTCTTTTTCTTCCCCAGTCAGCCTTTTCTTAACGCTCATTTTTATGATGCTTGTTTTCTTATGCCTGATGTGTTTACCTCCCATGAAACAGATGTCATCAAGAACAGCTGGAGTTGCGAGTAAACAATGAAAAGCGGAGGAGACCTCATACTGATTTTGCAGCTCATTTCTTTTCTAACAGCTCCCCTATACAAAGACAGCTTCTATATAACACACACGGACTGCAATACACCTATAAAACACAGCTATATGGCTCACCTGATATGTGGAGACGGGGGAAGCAGCGATGAAGGGCGTGATGGAGGTCTGTGCGATCATGCGGTTGGTGGCGATGCTGTAAGGCGAGGAGTAAAACCTGAGAAGGACAAAATGAGTCAAAATCTGATGAAGATAGGCACAGAGCAGAAAGAATAAGTCTTGTATTTATTATTACTAGTGTAAGTACTTGTTGGTCTGTGGTGACAGGGTTGGGGTCTTGTGTCTACTTTCATTTGATTTATAAACTACAAGAAATGTATGAAGATATAAGACAAAAAGAAATGTTAAAGCTGCTGCCATTAAGGTTTCATTAAGGTAACCATGGAAACCATCAATGGCTCATTAAAGCTGCAATCCGGAGTTTTACCCTTTTGGGAATATGTTGTACCTTTAAGTCTCACCCTTCTGCTTCCGTGGCAGCATAGCAGAGAGCAAGTGTCGGCTCTCATACGTGCACACGCGTCCCTTTTGTTACGATGGGCTCTTCGTGGGTAACTTACATTTATATAATTTATATGTTTATTTAAGGCGCTTGCTGCTCCATTATTCACGTGTCTTTGCAGAGTTGTAAACAACTTGTAAACGCTGGCTGGGTAGCTCTTCAGCACACTTGGTTGATTGATAGGTGTATTATGTGGATGTAGAATGCTATTGGGAAAAAAAGACATGTTCCATGCATTATAATACGGAACTGGGTCAGACTATCACTTTTATGGAATTTAAAAAAAATCATACATAACTCCCGAAAAGGGGAAAGCTCGATGCAGCTTTAAGGTCACCATAGTAATCTCCACCTGTGGCTTTATTCTCTGACTGCAAACAGACAGTAAGCCTCAGAAAACAGTTGCTGTGCAAAAATAATTTGTTTTGAAAAAAGTCTTGAACTTTGAGTTGAAGAAGGCTCTGATGGTCAAGTGTGCAGCTTTATATTTCTCTGTTGGGTTATGTGGGAGATACGAGAAGTTAAAAAGACCCTTCACTTCCAGTTTGGGAGGAATATTTTGACTGAAATCGAAGGAAGCTTGACTGTGTGATCTCTGCACCCTGAAGGAATCTGAGAGAAAACTGTACATCCTAAAGCCGTCAGAGACACGTTGGGTGAAAGAAGACAAATACCAATATTTTGATGTATAATTTATATATGTACAAAAAAATTGTTGGAGTAAGAAGTTTGTTGGCAAAAGACTTGAAATTTTGAGACAGCTCAAAACTTAGTTGGATTTGTGGAAAAAGGATAAAAAAACATAAAACTTAAACTGTGTGAAAGAAACTGTAACATTTATCAAAGTGACAGTTCAGTCATTCAAGTCCAAACTTCTGTGAAGAGTTTAAACTCTAATGTTTCTGCTGTGAAGCTCTGAAGGAAGCTGGGTTTCTCACCTGTTTTACCAACTGTTATCTACGAGGAAAGTTCAGCCTAAATAAGTAAACACTGCCAGCGAAAGTAAAAAAATCAACTTGCACTCACCCTAAATTTTTTCTAAAGCCCATTTAGGATGACTGATTTGCTATACATCACTTTTAGAGAAGCACTTTAAATGATGATTTCAATGAAATGTAACTTTATTAGTCTATACTGTGATTAGTTTGGTGAAAATTTCATTTTCTTTCAATTGACAACTTTGTTTTTTTTCAGTCATATTTTTAGGGAATGGAACTTAATGTCAACAAGGAGGTCTTAATGTTAAAACATTGCCTTCAGAGTCGGCTTTAGGTTTGCAGAAAAAACTATCTGTGGGATTAGAGTTTGGCAGGTTTGTAGTAAATGAGGTATTTACATGGCAGGCTGTAAAAAGTGAGGGATGCTTGTTGGCTGAGATTGACTCGTAGTCAATGGGGAATAAGTGGTTTAGGAAGTGGGATTGAGGAGTTTTCTGACAATGTCTGAGGCCAGAGAGGGAAATAAAGAGGAAGGGGGGGGGGGGCTTCAGACTCTCCTTCCTGTCTTACATGAGGGAGACAATAAAACATGTTGATGGGCCATTTATTTCCAAAGCACCATTAAGTTATGACATAAAGACACATATATGAAGACACAAGCAAATAAACAAATAAAGCTTCTGTTCTCCACTCCACACCCCCCCCCCCCCCCCCCCCCCCCCC
>SSNP01000045.1:1646252-1707287 GCA_006937955.1 Pachypanchax playfairii
CCCCCCCCCCCCCCCCCCCCCCCCCCCCGCCATTAAAACCTATAGGGTTTTTTATAGATTCCTTTAATCAAACTGTAAGAAAAAGCAGCGACTACATTAATCTTTATGTATGACAGTACTATTGACTCAGTTTCTATGAACCAAAAGAGGTGAGTGTATTAAATTGTGCCAAGGACAGACAGACTATTGAGCTCTTACCCATTCTGCATTGCAGCAGGATCATACGTTAACGCCATGCCGGTCTGAAAAAGAAACAAACATCAGATTAACTATGTGTTTATGTGGAATGAAACATAAAAATGTGTAAAAAGTGTGACTGTTGGAAAAAAAAGGAAGGACTGACACCATGAAAGAGCAACATTTTTTCCTCATACTGAAACTTTTTTCTTTTTTTTAAATAAAATGAGCATATTCAAGCCATTTGGATGGATTTAACTCAGACGATTGATTTTATACTTGATTTTAAAACTAATTAAACCAGTCAGGTATTATGTGATAACTGGAGAGGCAAAGAACAGCTGCGCTGCACATTCTGCCTCCTATAAAGAACCATTTCAGATCACAGGATTATTTCAGTGAGACGTTTACTGAACATACCTGACAAGAGCCATCAATACATTCCAACATCACAAAGATCATTTAAAGTATCTTTATTACAATTAGAGAAACAAAATGATGATGTGGGGCCAAACACAAAGTACAAAGAAAATTAATCTAGAAGATTTAGAAAATTCTGGATTTATTTTGGATTAGCCTTCTGCTAAAAGATTCAGCAGAGTTTCCTCTCTCTCTTTGTGTGTGTGTGTGTGTGTGGTGGTGGGGGGGCGGGGTGTAAGGGCCTCCTAGAGTCCAGGAGAGGAACCTGTGCCGCAATCCTTCATCTGCATTCCTGAAGGTTCTCTCCCGGAGGAGAGCTAATCCGATTTCTTTTAAGAGCAGGCTGCTGAGGACGGCAGATTTCATCAGAACACACACACACACACACATAAAAACACACACGCAGATACACACTTTTCCTGTCCTTCCTCTCCTTTTCCAACATCTTGTGTTCTCCTCTTTTCTCTCTTCATCTCTTAATCTACCCCCCTCCCCTCTTCCTGTACCTCTTTTGCCCTTGTTCTTCCTGAGGGCTACCTTCACATGCAGTTAAGGGAATTGTGGCCCTTAGGAGCAGGGATCAGTAAGGCTGGACCAAACCCTGGAGAATATTAAAACCAGAGACTTTACAGTAGATAGAATGTGTGGACGCAGGTGTGTGTGAAGTTAGGCTTTTGTGTTCAGTTTCTAAAACAACCACACAACTTAAAAGAATTGTCAGAAATATTGTTTGTGTAGCTGTAAAGGCTTTTATAGATTCTCTGTGATTTCAGCTATTTTCTACTTGACCTGAGAAGTTTAATTAAATATCTTTAAGCATTTTACTGACACGTAAATATACCCAAAAGCACAAACAAATTAAATTATGAGTGGAGATTTATTTGAAGGATGTTGTGCTTTGATGAAACAAAGTCTTAATAAGCTGAATAATAGATCTTATTCTGGATTTTATTGCTTTCAGTCAAACAAAACAGAATATGCGATTAAGAACAAATTAAATTGAAATGTGTTTGTATAAGGATACATGATACCACAGCAGAAACAATGGTAGAATAGTGACAAGATGTAAAAAGCTGCAACATGATTACATGATGGTCACTGTTGTCAGAAAACATCTAGAAAAATGCAGCTTTTCAGGGAGAAAACATCTTTAAAAAAGTACATTCCATGTGGTCAGAGTTTTTATTCTGTCTGCACTTATGGTCTGATAATAGAAGAGACAACTGAAGGTCATTATCTTTTACAGATGTATTGATTCTGTTGTAAACAAAAAGCGGTGCTCACACAAACCAGGTCTGTTTTAAAGAAGGAATTCGGCTCTTTTATAGCATCTTGTTTGCTACTAGAGTAACAAGGTTGGGTCACAAGCCCTTTTTGGAGACTTTACATTGGTTAACTGTACACAAAACCACAGACTGATATGAAGACGGACCAACAGAACTATATAAAATAAAAAATAAATAATAATAATAAAAAGAGGAGACATGAATTTTTACCCAACAGCAACACTATGTTGTTTACCACATGATATAGTGAACCGAAAAAATATTTGTTCAATGAACAGAACTATTTACTTCTTTTAAAGTTATAAATGCTGTTTTATGTTATCAACTTCCTCCCTTTGTGCAGCAAACCAAACCAAACCAAGAACAGAATTTAAACACATCTTTTTGTTTTCAAATTAAAGTTTTTGCAAAACAATAAAATTGTTTTAAAGATTTAGATGTTAAAATGTGAAGTCTGTGCATGCTCACCCATCTTGGCACCATCACTTCCTGTTTTTCTCCCCCTATTAAAACAGATTTACTTTCTCATTTTCTCCTGCCTGGTGGCCACACACAGACACACAAACATCTGTCAGGCTTTTACTGTGAAAAACCAGATGTTTTTTTTTTTTTTTTTTCTACATGCAGGTGATTGAGAACTTTTGAAAACCATTTTTTTTACGTGAGAGTAAATAAGTGAGGATGAGTCAGTAAATGTGTACATTCATGTACGTATAGTTAAAAAAACATTAATGACTAATATGGCAGTAAGAGGAAGCTCGGTCTCCCACGTTGGGTAGTTTACAAGAAAATCTGTCATATTTCTCCATCCTTGCCACCAGCCACCCTGCAGCACTCAACCCCTTGCAACTCCTGACTGATCATGCAATGTGTTCCCTCTCTGTTTCGCCGTCTCAGTCTCAGTGAGTCACTTGCTCTTTCTCTCTCCATATGTTGCTGAGGGGTCCGGGAAGACTTCAAACACGGGGAGGAAGAAACAAGGAGACAAAGTGGAAGAAAAAGTATGAGAGAGGGAGAGAGAGAGAGAGAGAGCACTTTAAGGCAGAATGAGATATGCTACAGAGACAGACGTGTAGCGAGAGATTCATAGAAGGTGAGGGATGTTGCTCATCTTCATCTGCATGCCTGAGGGATCGAGTTGAGAAATGGCTTCAGTTCTGATAAACAGACTAACATATGATGGCTGTCTCCCATCTCTGCAGCCCACAGCTGATCAATGACCAGAAGAACTCATACACCTGCATGGCATAATGCACTTATCGTGGCTTTTCCATCAGCTCATGTAAATTTATGCAGAACAGATTGCAACTCGAATGCAATCAGATCCGTTAGACCAAATCTGAAGGTGATCTGATCTGCACTGTGACCAGATGTGTGGCAGGTTTCAAAGCAGTCTGCACATGCAGCTGTCAACACCTGCATAATTTATCAGAATAAACACCAACACTGTCTAAACTGCTAGACTTTGTAGTGTAGTCTGTTTAATTGAGATATTTAAAATGCCATTTGTTGTATTTATTCCTGTTTTAGAGTATTTTTCAATAATAGGATTTCCAATAATTCTGTCCAACATCAGCAGAGTTTATAAACTTTATTACATGTGCACATATGCTGCTATTGAAGGGAAATAAATTAAGCTCTAGAGCTTTAGCTGAAATATTTTAAAATCTATTTTGAGTACATAACAAGCATTTTTAGGTGATCCAATTTTAGTCTCAGCTAAAGGTGGAAATGCACCGAAAGAAGTGTTGGAGTTACATCTGATTACATGAGGAAGTTGTCTTCTTTTCCTAAACTGTGTATGCAGCATTACCAGGCTCATGATGGAGTAACACCTAATCACCTGAAGTGCCTTCTCTCTGTGAGGTTCATTAACACATTTTGAAAAAGTCCTGCACCATGTCGGGTCGATGTGGCTATTATTAGCCAAGTGTCCTGAATTAGGTCGATGGACAGTCATTTGAAATAATCTTGTTTAATCACGGGTCAGGTTTCTAGAACATGAAGCATCCGGCAAAGGTTTTAACTGTGATAATGTTTGAAATTTTAACATTTCTATTCTAATTTTAGCCTCTTTTTTCCATCATTTTTCGTCCAGTTTTTGTACCTGACAAGTGATCAGACCAAGTAAAACAATTAGAGGAAAGTCTGGCTCATACAATATGAAGCACAATATAGGAAAAAAAATGTCAGCTGGAGAAAATTTGGACTTGAATATAATTCGTGATAATGTTCAGGAACTCAACTAAGATCAGCAGGAAGCAACAAAAATGGAAAATCAAACATGAATCTATAGACAGTATTGGCAGGAGTAAAGTAAGACTTTTCAATCTGTCCGCCAAAAATTGTGGGAAGCTTTATGTAGTTAAACATCATCCTGAAAGATCCATCAGGTCAAAGTAAAGTTCTAAAGCACACAAAAAATATATAAGCTCTCTGCTGCATGTTTATTTTTTTACACAACATTCAGCTTTGACAAAAAGTCATTTTGTCACACTTTAACGCAGCATTTCAAGAAACATCCAAAAGGTAAGTCATCAGGTGGAGCGACTGAAGGGAGGAAACACCTAAGCAGAAAGGAACATGATGATATTTCAGTGTGAAACAAATCCCTGCACACAGACGCCTAACTTGATCTTTAAATGTATCTTCAGCGTACGGTAGCAGCTGAGCTAAACTAAATGCTGGTGAAAAATGGATCCAGCGACTGTATCTGAGTGGGTTTGTTCTGCTCAGCCTTTGGCTGAACTCAGAACTCTACAGAAACTTTGGGTCTGTGTTATTTCTTTTTTTCCCTCTAGTACCTACATGTTTATTCAATTCAGATATATACATGTATTTCTCTCAAGTCACAAAGAATGCTTTTGTCAAAGTGCACCATACTTTGTAAATTTCATTTTAAGACTTAATTAATTCAGAAGGCTCACTTTTTATAGTGAAAATACAGAAATACCTGCTGACTATCAGTTGGTATTACTGTGTTTTATGTGGAGCTACAGTAAAAGGATTAAAGGGGTGTTTTCTGTCTGAGGTTCAGTGTCCTTGATGCATCCTTCAGAAGTAAACATCCAAACTGAAACACTCACACTCATCCATCCAAAGTGATCTAATTTTACATTTGGTCAATCATGCTGCCTCCGATCAGTCTGCAGGGATGTTGCAATGAGATTTAGTTTAAATGTGTTTCATTGGTGTGTAGATGTGACATACAGAGCTTGTCCTGTACTCCAGCTACAACCCACACAAACACAGAGAGGCTGTTTTTCTGAAGGACAAACATTTCATCTCCTGGTCTTCCCACCTTGCCATTTCAGCACAACTGTCAGTGTCCCAGACTGTGTGTATCTGTGTTTTCTCCCATCTATACAGTCCAGTTTGAAGCACTCCTGTACTTGTCTCCTCTGCATGTCCTTCCCAGTATAGATGGTTGGTGGCATCTAAAGAGACTTTAACCTTGTCTCCGCATGTTATTGTGCTGCATCCAGTTTTATGGCATTCTGATATATGACAGAAATGCACGTGTTCAGTCAGGCATTTGGCTTCAGATGCAATTTACATGACAGCTCATGTACATCTAGGTTCAGTTTGATCGATATATGGGATATGCTTCATTCTGACTTGATACCAGCTCCATAACGCTGGTGAACATAAACGACAGGCAGTAATGGTTTATATAAATACCAGATGTTGCAGCTGAACTCTCCTGGGTACTTGTGAGACTGTTGGGTCCTTACCTTTAAAATACCAAGAACTTAGAATAATACGGATCAGAAAAAGAAGCAGCTTAGGAATTCTTGGGTTTACATTATACTTATTTATTATATTCATGCAAAAAATGTAAATGAGAACATATGCATGTTGGTTTTAAAGGATGCAAAACACATTCTAATGGGAATTTTAAAATGATCCTGATATGCAGAATTTGACTATGTACATTTTGTGCATGTTCAGAACAATATGGCTGATTTTTTACATTGAAGTGGGTTCGTCATGTGACAAAGGCCAAAGAATGTTGTCTAGCTCATGTTTTAAACGTGTTTCTTTACAGTAGTTGTTCCTTTAATCTATGCATGCTGTTGAATATTTATATTGAATTAAGTTATCCTAAAGTAGTTGACTGTAAACAAAAATTACCATATTCAGTAAATACTTGAAGGTTAAGGGATAATGTTATACAAGTGATTAACAGTTGAAAAGCTATACAGCTACAGAGACATCAAAGAGGCTGTTCCAGAAACAGGCGAAAATTAAAAACATAATAGATCGAGCATGGAAATTTAATTTCAGAAGTCGTATAATATGATTTGTCCTTCATAAAAAACTAATCTAGGGTATTGATGAAATTGTAATCATATATATGTCAAACATTTAATCTGTATTTGGGATATTCTTCTGAGAAGGAAAGGTGATTTGTGTTTTATGTTACCAAATTTATTAAATTCAATAGATATATTTATTTGTACTGCACCGATCCTGATGGCTATCGTCAGTTATGTAAGGGGGAAAACACAGATGTACATCTGAAGTAACGTCTTACCTCGCCTTCTCTGTGCCACGGCCTTCCATTCTGAGGGTACTTGCTCTGGCTTTGGCGTTTCTTCTGCCCTCCGTCGGCAAATTTGCACAGCAAAGGCTCCGTGGGGGCTGCAGAGAGGGAGAAATGAAAGTCACAGCTATGTTAAAGGATCGAATCGTGTGACCCTACAGAGAGATAGATACCCTTGTGAACTGTGACTCTTTTCCCTACTTCTACCAGTGTATTTCACCCCCCTCCTCCCTTTCTCCTCTCCTTCCTGTTGAGCTGCTAGACAAATTCCCAGCCCTGCGATGTTGGCAGGTCCTCCCTGTCCTCGCCTCGGCTGGCAGCTCATGAAGGAGCATTGCAGGGTATTGTTGAAATAATAATCACAGTAATCACTCTTGTAAATACCTCTTAGATGGTAATGCAAGACGGCTCTGTCAGCCAAAGCTTATTTCTAAAAGGAGTTCCTGCTCCTGACGCATAATCCCCGCGTGTTTTACTGTAACAACCGTCTCCTTGTTTGTTTAAAATTTTATGTCTTTTTCCACTGAGAAACCAAAAGCGCCTCACTGTGCTGCACTGCTTGACTAAAGGCTAGTTTATCTATCAACTAGAATATCTCTTAAGAATTTTTTAAAGGTGTGAATGCAGCTATTGCCTGAAATTCCAACATTCATCAACCTTTTTCTGTTGGTAACTCAGCTTTGACAAAATGCCTCTGATTTCAAAACTGTGTAAGGCGTGTTAAGTTATCAGTAATGTTAAAGCTGCAGCCAGAGGCTTGTTAGCATCACCATGGTAACCGCACACCTGTGACTTCCTGACAGCTCAATAAAGCTATAATAAGAGAGTTGAATGATATCTTTAACTTCAGGCATTATTAAGTTCTGGGTTCAGTTTATTAAAGTATTTTTCACTGTTTGAGTTGGATATTTGATATAATTTATCAGATTAATCCTAATTTCCATTATCAATTAATCATATGAATAAATCATTGACAGACAGGCTTCTTATTTAAGCAGAAAGAGCCACTACAAGAGCTTTAATGTCCGAGCAGGAAGAGTAGCAACATGAAAATGTATTTTTTAAGAACGTCAACACTTGGAAATAGATCGATGTTGAGAAGCAGAGAAATGCTGTACGCCACACCATGGAGTGATGGTGGGTGGCCAGACGATGTTTGTGTGGGTTCTAATAGAGGCATATTTTTCATGCTCGTCATACGCAGCCAGTGTATTTTGCCCTGAAGATGGCAGACAGAAACGCAGGGTTTTTAATTAGTCCTCAAACAGTCACTGTGTGAAAGTTATAAGTCATGTAGGAAAACATTCCTCAACTGGAATTTCCTGTCATCAGATATCAATTTTTGTGTGTCTACAGTGTTTTATATTGATACAATTTCAAAAATCATTTGCTGCAGTCTTAAACACAGAAGTCAGAGCTGAAATAAAATTGTAGCCTGTTGAAATTGGAGGTGCAGAATCTGTGCTGCAGGGGGATTAGAGAGAAAACAGTATAGCAGAGAGAGACACCCTGCTGAAGGAAGACAGACATGTCTGTGTTCTGATGTAAAAACTGAGTAGTAAGAATAAAGTTTGTGGGACTTTTTGTAAACCCTCCAAGAATCATAAAACTTAAACTGTGAATGTGTAAATACTGTAAACCATCACAAGACACTGATTCAGTCATACAAAAATACAATTTTCTACAAGTTATTTAAAGGATGCTTTTATTGTGTAAAATGTTTGAGCAAGAATTATTAAAAGAAGGTCGGGTTTTCTCACTTGTTTTTAATCAATGTGGATATTTTTTGTGCAAACTCCTGATTGTATTGTTTGTATGGGATTTTACAAAACCGCAGGAGGAGTAGCAAATTAAAAAAAAATCATGACAGAAACAGAAGAATAATGGGTGAATAGTGATAAGAGTGTTTCAATGCTTATGGATTGGCATGTTTAATTATGTGTTTAATGTCACAAACACTTGAGGCAGTTAAAGTACATTATAGAGAAAAGGACGCCATCTCTGCAGGGATCTTAAGTGTCTATCATCAATAATGGGAAAGTATGCTGTGATCTAGCTGTAATTAATCTGGTTATTAAAAAAAAACAACTTTGTAGTGTGACCTAATCTAAACTGTCTCAGTATCAAAAACCTTTTGTGTGCATAATTATTGATCAAAAGGTCAATGAAAGTGCTGCGATGACCTACGTTGCAATACAGATAACTTCTCAAAGGGCACGTTCTCACACTTGAGCTGCAGGTGAGCAGACAAAAATTAATACAGGTAAAGAACTCTGCTGATAAGATATTGTAGACCAAATGTGACAGCCTCATTAAAAAATGCATGGGAACATGTTGGCTTTTTTGGCTGGCGATTTAAGAGTTTTGATAGTGCCCCTCCCCTCCCTTCACTCTGTGTCAGTGAGATCAAAATGTCTAAAGAAATGGCAAAACAGATGAGTTAAGAAGAAGATGACAGCTGCATAAACCAGAGGGAAACATAGAAGCACAAAAAAATTAAAATCGGTGATTTAAAACGACTATAAAGGCACAAACAAAAGCAAAGAAAAAGAGCTTTATTTTGCACAACTCGATAAACGCCTGGTATGAAAGCTTGTTTTCCATCAGGTCTGCTGGAGTTCAAAACCCTTTCAAATGAAACCAAAACAGATTTTGTATAAATACTACTTGTAATTTTAAGCCAGAAACAACCCATTATCTTAAGCATCCAAACTTTAAACAGTCTGAAAACAATCTAATTAGGAGGAAACAACATAAAAATCTGATTCTGGACACACTCCGAATAAAAAACACAAACAGACACACAATGAAAACGCCTGTTTCCAACCATGATGTGTCGTCTTCTATTCAACAATACATCCTTGTTCATCGTATCTTAGCAATAACTTACTTTAATTAGTTGTTTTTCTCATTTTAAGACTAAAATTCTTTAAAGAAAAATGAATTCGGTGGTTCAAACTCTGATCCACGGCTTCAAAAGCACCTGGTTAGCTATAAACAGGAAGCTGACGGCTCTCCTGTCATCACGTTCACATTACAGGTCTGGCAGCTCACGATGACGCGGGCCAAACACGACGCTGTCAGTGGGAGGTAATGCATCGGGACCTTTCATCAAGCGGTGGCACAGTTGACTGTCACAAAGAAAATTGTTGACACTTTAATCTTCGTTTGCAGATGCTACAGCGGCTTGATAATCATAACGCGCCATCATGAGACGGCAGGGAACAAAGTTTTATTGGGTTTGAAAACATCAACGGCAGATAAAACAATCAGAGGTGAAGTGATAGAGAACATTTACAGTTTTTGAGTAAATAATTAAAACATTGACAAGTTAGGAAAAAGATTTATTTATACATTTAATATTCTTGAATGTCAGAAGCATCTCTACTGCTGGATGTAAATATTTGCAAAAGAAACTTAAGTTATTAAAGACACAAATAAAAAGAGACTGGTTGAGGTAATTAAGTTGTGCACGTGTTAGTGCTGCTCGAGTCAAAAACGAGGTGTCTGTTTTTAAGTGCCTTTAGGGTTTACTATGGGATTAAACTTTACAGAGTCAGCTCAGGAGAATGCAGCTGCAAGAGGAGAGCACGAGAGCCAGTACAAAAGGAAAACAACAAAAGCTCTTCCAAACCTTTCCTCTGGCACTCTGGGAGATAATTAACTATTGGAGAAATTTAGAGAATCTGACACAGAGCACGATGACCTTCCCTCTGTGACTACATTCCCAGTTCCCACAGCGGACGAGCCAATTTGTTTAAGACTGGAGCCCAAGATCAACAGCTTCACACCACCCCACCCACCCTGTGAACACACTCACCCCTATGTAGCCCTGACACACACTCACACACCCGCCTTCTGCCCTATAATTCATTCTGTTGTAACCATTAAACACACGCGCACACACAATACAAACTACTGCCAACCACAGTCATCACCAGCACAGCTCAGAATAAACTAGGCCACCAGCTTGCTGATGTTGCGCCTTTAGGACATAGTCTTCAAGTCTAACACATTTCACCTCGGCTCCAGAAAAAGTGTTGCACAAAAACAACAATTAAGAGCACACTTTAAATCAATTTAATGATCCAAAATCACTGGAGAAAGATGTGAAGTACTTTTAGTTTGGAGGTCACCGACTGCTGCTAACAAGGTGCTTGTTTTTTATGTAGGTTGCTGTAGGAACTTGTTAATGAGCAGTGAATGCCCACCAAGCCTAACTACCCCTCATATATACACAGAAGAGGTACAGTAGATGGTTCAGAGGGAGTAAGACGCCTGTGCAGCGCGGTCGTACTCCACACTGTGCAGTTGGCTCTAAAGAGATAGTCATGGCTTTTTGCTCATCAGTGGAAACATTACCACAAAGCAAACAAAGCAAAATGAACCACTGAGTGCATGCAGATGGACTTCTGTACAAGACAGTGCAATTACAATAGCAATTTAAATGAAAGCTTGTTGCTAGTTTCACTTATTAGCACAGTGTGCAACAGTAATTACTGCTGTTACAGTAGTTTGCTACGGGCCAGCATCTGGTCAGAATCAGTCCCTTTCTCTCTGGTATGCTCTCACAAAGCTAACTGAATACCATCTAGAATGCAAATCAGCATGTATTATAACATATCCCGTTTAGCATCGCACACTCACTCACATGCGTTGAATAGGACTGCACATCTGTTTGGCCTGAGTGGTGAAATCAATGCAGGAATGCCCCAGATTTACGGAGACGCTGGGTGAAAGGTTTCTGCTCGGGGAAACAGGCAGTTTTTCAGCATCATGAAAGTTACAAAAGAATCCTCTCACAGGGGTTTGGAGTCAAACTGAGCTGGCTTTGCTTTGCTCGGAGAGTCCAGAGCTAAATAGGGCAAACAGAGGGGACTGTTCAGCTGCTTGTACCCAAATATGTCAGTCTGAAAAGCTTCAGTGGAAAAAGGCCTTCGACCTCTCAATGATAACTTTTCTTCTAGGTTATCACCAGCGTCTTTCAGGTCAATGAAGTATTTCAAAGTCATTTACAGCAAGGACATTTAGTGAGATCATGAGAAAGTAAAAAAAAAAAAGAGAAGAATACTAAAATTCTGCTGCAGTCTGAAGCAGCTTCGGGGGGGTACTAATTGGATCAACAACTGTCCAATTCCCATCAGCTAGTTTGATTTGTTCACTCAGACTGAGAGAAATGTATCTAAGAACAAGATGGAGACTCAAACAATATATAAGAGGAGAAATAATGCAGGGAAGAGTGCTCTACAACTAAATAAGGATTAGAAAAAATGCGGATTGTTATAAAAATATGACAGGTGAAAGCTAATAGAGGCACAGTGCTGCATTGTAAGTGGACATTTTCAGCGTCAAACAAGCGAGCTCAGAATGGCTGCCAACTAGGGAAGCAGGCAGCAGCAGCTTTTCTACAGGGAGGGCTTTGACGGATCCCAGTCGATAGCTCTCACAACTGCCACGCTGGCCTCACATCCGTCAGGATGGAAATGAAGACAGTCTGCCAGCCGTTTTGCTGACAGGGACAGCACACATGGCTCAATGACATGGCCAAATAAATGGAGCGGCCGCTGAGAGCATGGCAGAGAGCGACACAAAAAAGGAGAGGGGGAAAGATGGAAATACAGATACACTGCCAAAGTCGGGCAAATAAAGAAGGAGAACAGGGGTGGGGGGGATCACATTGGGTAGATGTGACAGGTGCAGTCCAGTCTCAGCCCTTCCGATCTATACTGTAGTGCTCATCCAGATGAGTGTGACCAGCATAGGGAGAAGGATGTCAACAACCCTTTGCTTGCATTTGTTACACATGCTCCACAGCTATTGATCAGCTCGAGCCCAGACGTTTTTCTAGACAACTTCTGCAGAAGGCCGTACAGTTCAGGCCTGAGATCACATAAAGGATTACAGGAGGGAAAATGCAGTGCAGGTCTGAGTGGAGGAGGCAGAAGCCTGATCGATGAGCTATTGCAGGCTTAACAAGGGTAATGTTATGTAGGGAGCCTGAGATGCTAATCCATCACTCACTCTCACTTTATAACATTTCTCTCTGTCGGCATCTTTTACTGTCTGTCCGTCTATCTCATTTACATAATGTGTCTGGTTTTCAGTTGGTCCTAAACACCCCAGACATCTAACACAGAAATCTTTTGAGGGTTGGAAGAGTTTAAAAAAAGAAAAATCAATGTGACAATAGATACCTCAAAAGAAGAGTTGTAATAATTTTAGCTGGGATATAATTGCATCTTCAGCTGGGTTATTCTGCTCTTAGACACAATTTAAAGGATGGAGGAGCTTCTGCGGTGTCAAACAGGCAGTAAGTTTCCAGCTGCTAGCCAACTCCTGGGATGCAAGCTCTGAGGTACCAGTTAAATGAGATCTTCATTTTAGCTTAATCAGCTAATTCCACTCACTGTTCCAGACCCCGGCATTGCCATGGGGATTAGACAAATAACTAAAAACAACAGAGCCGGCAAAAGGGTGTGAGCAAGTGGAATTTCGTGTACAGTGTGCTCGCCAACTCTAATAAATGGCTTTGCATCAATATATTCAAATAACATTATATTTAAATAACATTTATGCAAGCAGACAATCTTTACCACATTCATTTTAAATGGCTTAGTTGAGTGTCGCTGGCCCGTGTAGTCAGCAGCGATGCTAAAATGGTGGTGGCAGATGTTTCTAATGTTAAAGCCACAGATGGAGCGCCACACTGCCAACATCTTTGTTCTTGAGGTAGATCGCAGCATCACTGGTTGCGTTACGCAGCTGTCCAAGGTGGCAATTACAGTACAAGTGGCTGCACTGTGGCTGGTTTAAAATTGACTATCATATCCAAGCTTTAAAAAAATCCAATATGTATCTGGCGCTATGAGCTATCATGTTGTATATTAATATAATGTATTACATCAGGGAAATCTCTGGTCAGTCTGTCAGGTCAGACACAAGCAGTATTTCCCTAATGTCCATCAAGACAAGACAAAATTACCTTCATTTAGGATCTGCACGAGTAAATATGAGTTTTTTTACTACATTCGATTTCCTGGCTCATAAGACACAACTGAGTACAACAGTAAAAATAATCAACAATAACAACAGCAAATGAAGCCATTCACTAAATGTGCATGACAGGTAACTGCAGCGCAGCTGTATCAATATTACACATTACTTTATTATGGTAAAAGAGCTAATCAAAGAGATTATCATTAAAAAAGATATTAAACATGTCTGTCTGCAGCACAGCTTGTTAAAATGAAAGTATAAACGAGTTATGAATCATTCCAGCATGTTGTGAATCTTGGATTAAAGTAGGATCTGAAGTGGATTTAACAAGCATGAATTACATTCTGAGATGATTAATAACAAGAAAGCCATTCATTGATTTTCATTGACCTTGTAGTGTTAAACTACTCTTGCCTGCGGTGCAATCCTTTCATGGTGAACACTTCTGGCTGTGTCAGAGGGACAGAAGAGCAACAGTAGCTGGACTCTGCCTGTGGGGGTTGACTTGTGCTCCTGCTGTCTGTCTGGGCAGGAAGTGAAGCTTCCTCTGTCCCTGTTAACACAGCATTATAAGGCTGCCAACGCCTCCAGTGACCCGTGAAACCTCCCATCTATAAAGATGAATCACACAGGTCGACGCTTTGTAATTCAACAGAACTGCCCATTTACTAGACCTAAAGCAAATATTTCTCAGCATGTGACAGAGTGACAATAAGTCATTTCTACAAGAACAATTCCCAGTGAGCTGTTTTCTAAAGAGTAGTTTTAGTTTCCTGTGAAGTCTTATCCTCTTAATCAGCTTTACACGGCCTCTATCTAATAAGCCAGCAAAAGAAAAAGGATTTATTTATGAAGGCCGTGTTCTGTTGAGTGCTTCTGTTTTGATGGCATTAACAGTTGCACAACATAAAGTAAGGTGTCCAGTCGCGGTTCTCCAGAACCACCATCCTGCATGTTTTTTTTCCCCACAATTCTAGTTAAACATTTCCCTTTTTCTACTTAAATCTCAGATTTTTAGGTTTGAAAACTGTTGATAAATTTTAAACAGAAGCTAATTGGTTGGAAAAAAACACTAAAGCCCCCCAAAATGGCAATATGTCTGTTAACTAGATTTCCTCTATAGGGGCTTCCAGTAACAATGTAATGGACAGAAAAGAAAATGAAATTACAGTACGATAAATGAATTATTAATACAGAGCCCTCAATACTATATCTGTAAAAGGATCAATAAGCCACAGCCAGGCTGCAGAGAAGACCCGTGGCTGAAGGCAGGCCTATAACAGAGAAAGCAGCCAGATCAATAATACCGCTGAGCGTGATTGACGATCAATTCTACCAGTGACGTTGATTTATGATCAATGTAAGTGGGGCACGTGACTAATAAGGAGGGAAGGTATCGAGGTGGGTGGCATCTGAGGGAGATTCCATATCGTTGCCTTTACTGTAACTGATTGGGGATCAATGAAGAGTGGCACTGGGGCTGATTAGAGATCAGGGAAGTCTGAGGCGAAGGAAGGTGACTATGTGTGAGAAGATTTGGTCTACTGAGTGCAGACTGGCTTGTCTGAGTTGAGCTGCAGCGGCTGTAATTAAAGATGTGCTGAAGGGAGCTTTCAGATGTTTGATAGAAGCTGCAGCTGCAAATCTCTTTGCTCTTTCACACAAACATGCTAATATAATAAATACACTCAAACAGACAACTAAGGACAGCCTGTAAAATCTGCAGGATTTTTCTGCAAAATATAATTTTCTAACCAGCATCCTCTATTTTATATCATATTCTCAAAGTCTGAAGAAAACATTTAGAGCCTAGCTACTAAATGAAAGAAGTATCATTTCTAAAACTAATGAGCTCTGAATCAAATAAAAGGTAATTAGTTTATACTGCTTTACTAGAACATCATCATGTCTTGTGCTGCAGGTAGATAATTGTTTATAGTCTAATAGTCTCAAAGCCTCTATAAGGTCACCTCAGATTAAACTCATTTGGGATGTCAGCACAGTAAATGCACGGAAATTTAAAAAGTAAACTAACTTTCCAGCAGCAGAAAGATGAGTTAACAATATATTTGTAGACCGTCTCTCTAAAAACAGATTGTGCTGGTATAAAAGTCAGTGTAAAACCAAGAATCACATCTTTGTTTTGCTGTTTTGTTTGCAGTATCTATAGAGTCTGTGAGGCTTTTCAGAACAGGCAGAATAAAAATAAATAAATAAAATCAGAGAAGCAAGAGCATTATATTTTTTAGAATACAAAGTGTCAACACCCTAATATTTTCTTTAGTAATACAGTGTCTGGATTATGGTTGTCTGGTCTGTGGCTGATATAACGATCTGATTCATTAAAGACTCATGAGCAGATAAAACATGATATGATTCATCTGTAAATCCCAGCCAGCAGATAAGCTCGACACTCTTCCTGTAAGCCACCAGTGACGAGCATTTTCTACATTTTCAATACTAAAACACCTTTTGTCCTTCTGGAATATTAAAGGATCCAGTTCATCAGGAAGCAGATTCTGGCCCCTCCTTTCCACCGGATGCTTAACAGACCCGTAATGTCCATAAAGTGTAATATGTGGCTGATAGCTGCCATTAACATTAACGGGACCATTTCCACGGGGCGTGAAGCAACGTGAATCGGATGTATCTCAGAAGCGTAGTGTCATCGCCTTTACACGGCAGTTCAATTTTTTACGCATTACTCTTCTAAAACGTGTCAAGCTCAGCAGTTTAGTTTGGCACAGACAGGATATCGTGGAAAGTAAAGTACCCGGAAGTTTCAAATTAAAGGACGCGTGCAGATTTCCGTTTGCTTGTCTACGAAAAAATGCATATTACTTGTGACGGGTTAGAAGTCAGTAGGTGGTGTGAAACTAAACCAAATATCTTCTGGATACATGTTGTCGTCTTTCTCCCTGCTTGGTGTTGTGTGTACTGACGAAATCACGCGTGATTTCGCAATTCTCATGTGATTTCATGATTTCCTGGGATAAGCTTGATGAAACACTTTCCTGAGTAATATACATCTATAATGCTCCTGGTGGGAAGGAACATGCAGCTGATTTCATAAGCAAAACATCGATTACACATCTGGTAGAAAGAAGGTATAAGAGCGTTTTGTATCAGCATTGCTGCAGATAAGAAAACAATACCACTAAACCTATTAAAAACTATAGGGAAATGATTAAATAGCTTATTACGCTTTTAAGGAAAAATACACGTGTAACAGATTTGTTGTAGCTACTCTAATGGCTTCAGCAGATATGTTTATTTCCTCTTGGGACAACAACATAAGAGCAATAACCTGCGAGAAGAGTTGACCTGTGTAGAATAACTTTGAGTGAGTCCTTGCCTAAACATCCCAGACATGATGAAAGTCTTTGTTTTTCCCAGCATGCGTTAATGGGCTGAAATCGATGTGGGAGGCAGTGTTTTTCTCTTCACATGTCCTGACCCTTGGGGGAAACATGGGGAGGTAAAACCGGAGAGGAGAGATACTGACAGTATTGATTCTAAAAGAATTAAAAAACAGCAGCGTGGTGAAGGTAAGTTCTTAAATGATGCTGAGTTTGACTAATTCAGCATTAATGACAGAAGTGCAGTAAAAATAGCCTTGCAGTCAGAGATGTTCGATGTTACAAAGTAAGATTGTTTTGACTCTTTCGTCTAAAATCCCCAACCTGTTCCTGGCCTGCAGAGATGCATTTATCTAAAACATGTCAGGAATGTGGGGCAGTGCTATGTTGCTGCACAGGGAAGCACAATGCAATGCAGGGTCTCATCTGTCACCAGCTGCAATGAGCCCACCAGCCACCATGATGTGCAGCTTAATTGGAGGAGCTGATGAGGTCTGATGAGGCCAGTACTTATTGAATTCCCCGGCCTGTTATTTAGATAATGCTGGAGAGGAGCGGCCTCCCCTCATCTTTCCTATTCTCATCCATTCATGGCCACAGCAGGGGGTTTCTGCTAATCTGCTCCTGTTTGAAAAAGCTGTATGAACAGAACGAATCCGGCATGGTTTCCTCCCTATCTAACATTTCCCACTTTTGATTTGACCTCATAACGGTTCGACTGGACAAGTTAACAAGATTCTCACACTGGGCTCACATGCCAACTTCTCTTTCTTTTATTCCAAGAGATTGAGTCAACATATCACTTCTTTTTCTTAAAGAAAGCAATTACCAAATCTCAAATAAATGGCTTTAGTAACAACTGCAGTTAGGGTTTGGTTAAGTTAAGGTTTAGGGTTTGGTTAGAAGAAGAAAGAGAGTAAATAAATGTGTCATTGAAATAAAGAACCGTGGACAGAAACAGGAAGTTACAGAACAGATGGCTAAATGGCAGGACAGCAAACTTTGGAGATGGAGACAGTGAAGTCACAGAGGGATGCCGAGAGTATTTCTCAGCACGAGACAGGACATCAAACTGTATTAGAAATGATGAAAACACTGATTATTGCCTCTGCTGCATCGCACTGCAGATGATTTGAATTTTAATTGTATTTTTTAGGGAAAAAAAGCTACACTTTGGTGGTTAGACGCTCATCAGTATCCGATTTATGGGAAAGAAAATCAAACAAAGAAAACAAAATAAAAAAAGCATTAAAAGTCTTACAACTGTTATCTCATTGAAACGTTATCATGTGCAGATAAAACCCAGCTTCTACAATAACATCTACATGGTACACAGGGAACACAGGACAAAAACCAAGTCCAAAAACAAGAGGTCACATTTAAAAAGGCGGGGGGGGGGGGGTCATCATGACCAAAACATTTAAAAGCTTACACGAAGAAGGTACAACCTGCAGTTCACAGCAAATCAATATTAGCTTGACTTAGAAATCTGCCGTATAGTCCTTGATCTCTGAGGCCAGTTAGCTGTCTGAAAAATAAATATATAACCCCCCTCCCCCTTGTGCAGAGCTCACTTCTTACAACTTAAATAAGACATACTGGAAAATTGATCTGGATGCATCAGTGGCGAGGCTGTATCCATGGTTAAAAAAAAAAGAGCAATGAGAGGTTCAAGCTAATTCATAAATCTGTGCTGCTGACTGGGACGACTCAGCTGTAGTAATATCATGGTGTATCAGGAAGAAAATAGGTCATCATGTCAAAACCTTTACAAATGTTAAAGGCCGGTAAAGGTCACATGTTGAAAAATACTATTATAAACTTTATAGAGTGGGTATGATTTACAGTGACAAAGAAAATAAATCATCTTTGCTCATTTTTCCTCCAAGCAGTAATGCTTTTCATGGTATGAGACATTTTCATTGATGAATGACTTGAGTTGAACAGAATGAAGAAGGATTTTCTTAATTTTCTTTCACATACTTAATCAGTTTTAAAGGCCTGTGGTATTTTATACATTGGATGTTATTCAGATTAGGCTAAATTTCTCGTTCCTTAAAGCCAAATTTCACTTTGTACTCCATCAAGATGTTTCATAAGATTTTAACATAAATTCTGTTAGTCGTGACCACTTTCTCTAATTACTTAAAGGTTGATCTAGTTTATTTTTGGGATATTGCATCTGTATTAGATGGATACAGCTGCTTCTTTCTCTCGTTACTGACAATAAATTGAAGATTGTTACATTAAAAACATCACAAGCTTAATCAGTTTATCAGTAAACACTGACACAAAATCCCCCCAAGTTTATTACATTACCACTAATGTTAATGAGAAAATACATTTTTCTAAAGTTCTGGATCAAAATGTTTGTCCAGCTTTGATTTTCAATTTGTTAGAAAGTTTTTGTAATGTTTACAAGAGAGAAGTTATTAGTTTCTACTTTTTTTTTCAACTTGCTTCTATAATAAAAAAAAATGCTGCAAGTCAAGAATGAGAGAAGAAAGACTGATATAACAAATTACAGAAAATAAAACAGTGAACAGGTAAATAGTCAGGTAAATAATAAACAGTTATTCTTTAATTTAGAACAACATATAATTGAAGATTTGGACAGAAATTGATTAGGGTTCAGATTTTTGTTTGACAGATTTGGTTCTTGGTGATGGGATTATAAAACTGTAAGTAAAAAGGGTCTCATTGTTATTACCTAATGTGAGTCATTGTCTGATCTGAGTCAAACTTGTATTATTGCTGTCAGGATGAGTTGCGCATGCTGAGAGTGAGACTGGATAAGATAAACTTCCAAAGAGCTCATGTCTTTGTCCGTCCGTCCGTCCGTCCGTCCATCCATCCATCCATCCATCCATCCATCCATCCATCCATCCATCCATCCATGGATAAGTACCAGCAGGCATCCTCATCAGATACCTGAACCACCTCTATTGTATCCTGGATCTTTTTCTTTGGGTCATGATCCAAATCTCATCACCACAGTTGAGGGTCATGATGTAGCTGAACTTTATTTTTTGACTCAGCTCCTTTTTGAACTAGTTTGTTCCTTTTTTAATTACACAACTCAGCAGCTCTCAATATTATTTTCCTTTTTAACAAAGAACTCAAACTAAAATAATTTTATGATCTACTAAAGTGACAGAGCTGTTAAATGATACTTTCTTTCCTCATAGGATTTGTGAGTTGCACTGATAGAATCTGTGAGACAGTGAAAGATGCTGTAGTGGGAGTATCATTAACTCACACTGCCTGGAGACCCAAACAAACAAACAAACAAACAAACAAACAAACAAACAACAAACTGTGATTTTAAGCTTCCTGTCTGGTGTGGGAGCATAAAGGTCCACTGGCAGCAGCTCAGCTTGTGTAATGACATCTTTCACTTTTCCAAAACATAAAAGTCTGAAACATGAACCTTTCTGTTAGCTGATTCAAAAACCCAACTGGAATAATAAAATAAAAAAAAACAACCCAATATCAATCAAAAGCCTGATAAAACATCTCAGATATTTCAAATGATTTTCAGTATTTATAAAATGGCACAATATAGACTGGAAAGACTTTAACCTGAACTTTAGTCATTTAAAATGTTTAAAGAAGCTGCTAAATGTTTGCTAAACTCCAGTAACTCCAGTAACAACACTCGCTTCAAAGTAACAAACAAGACATAAAAAGTAAGATTTGTAGGAGGGGTATATCCTTAGGTGCTTCTCTGCCCCCCCCATGGCTGTGTGTGTGTTGTTAGAGTGGCAGTTTTTGGACTCTCTGAGGCCTTTAAGCTTGCTGTTTTCTCCCTATTACTCGGCCCAGTGGGGGGGGGGGCAGACAGTTGTAGCGAGATGTGGTGTAGCGCAGCAGGGGGGGTCCCCAGACACCACGGATTCATACTTTCCACCTGACGCACAGGATGGAGAGAACAGAGAGCTGGCAATTACCAGACTTCTCTCTATATATACTGCGATTGTGGCCAGCTCCACTCTGAAGGCTGTCTCAGGGCCAAGCTGGAGGTAATGAAAGCAACACACTCCTAATAGACTATTGATGTGTGTGTGTGTGTGTGTGTGTGTGTGTGTGTGTGTGTGTAAGACAGAGAAAAAACAAAAAAGAGAAACTGTAAGAAATCTTTCTGTTGGTGCTCTTTCCTGTTTTTCTACGGCAACAATTGAGCATCCATGTATGTGAGCGTCTGTAACTCGTCTATATTGGTGAAGTAAAAGGAGAGGAAATAAACTAAAAGTGGGATCCAATAGCAATAATCTTCTGTGCTATAGTGCCAACGAATGGAAGAGAGAGAGAGAGAGAGAGAGACATGAAGTCACTGAAAACCAGGTGTGTTTCCATCTTCTCCAGCTCAAACACAAGCAACAAGCTGCTCATATAAATACTTTTATATCTGAGAGAGAAAAACTTCAACTAACAAACAACTTTTACACCATCACAGTCAATTTCAACTCACTCCTGGCAGAGAATGTAAAAGGTGAGCACATTTTTTCACCTGTGTGTGTGTGTGTGTCCCAGCCTGCTGGCAGGCTATCAGATGAATAAATGGGCGTGCTCTCCTGGAGGTCCGGTGGCACAACAGAAATAACTCTGTTGACCACAGTGACCTCTGCTTGTTCTCACATAGCCTGCGTCCTGTTCTAATGGAGGCTCGGGCTCTATTTTGGGGGCATCAGCTCAATTTATCTCTCTGCCCTCTGTGTCCCGAATGGTGACAGTGACGTGGCAGGGTGTAACTGATGCTTGCGTTTTTTTTTCCGCTCTCACCGCTTCCCTGACGCAGGCACACACAGGATACAATAAGTCAATTCTTGGCAGTCAGACAACCTGGCTCACCCTCGCTGTTTGTGTTCATTTTTCAATTTCTTAAAGAATAAAAAAAAAAAATTGCTAAAAATATACATGAAACAGTAAGTGGTAAATGTGTCCAACTCATTTTGCTGTGATAATCTAACCTGATAGTCTGACGTCTGATAATGAAAGTTGCAGGAGATAAGAGGAGTTGACCAGTGAATCACGGAGAGAAAGCCTGCTGAATCGCTTGCATACCACAGAGACCTCAGAGCATGATTATCCTCCTCAGCAAACTTAATCTTCATTCAGGCGGACGGGCAAGCTGGCCGGGAGGCTATGAGCTCAGTGACCTACTGTATCTGCTGAGAGGCTGAATATTATTCTTTAGAAAAAAAAAGCATCGCCTCAGGTTCAGCATTAGATTAAGTTGACTGATAGTGAAATCTTAGAATCTACGAATGTGGAAAGACATTCATCTTAGAAATAAAGATAAAATAAAACACTCGCGATTGTAAATTTTTATTTCATATTACCAAAATGTGGATTATAAGGACAAACAGCTGCTTATAACTGATGTTAAAGTATTTGACTCTACAGCAGAGGCATATATCTGGATGTTGCTCTGTATAAGACACTAGAAACCATTTTATGAAAACTAATAAAAGTTATCCTAAAAAGAATTAAAGTTCTAATGTGTAAACATTTGATTATTACTGCATTTGCTAACAACATGTTGCTAAATGAAAACACAGCAGTGTACCAGTAGTGTTGCTGTTTAATGGTTAAAATTAAAACTCTTACTTGTTTGATAACTTTACAGGAGTTGTTGTTTTCAATGTTTTAGTCAAGTCAAGTTTATTTATAGATCACATTAACATACAGCATGACAGCTGACTAAAGTGCTGTATCCGAAAAAACACACTTAATCTGTAACTATTAGTTTAAATGTCCTCTATTTTGCACCTGCAACATGCTTCAACTATAATACCAACACTTGTTAGTTTGAACATCTTATTTGACCAACTAGAACTCTACGCCTCCATCAGGATCTGTTTTAGTACTATGACATTTCCCTTTCATTTTCCATGTCCTGAACCTTTAACATACTCTATAGGTCACAAGCAAGTCTCCACAAAAATCCTACCACATACGTCATTGGGACACACCCCACCCCAAACTGGCATGACTCTATCAGATCTTGACAAGATGTAGCTGCAAGCTAGAAGATCATGCTGGTTCATTCTAACATGATGCACCCATGATTATATACCACACTGTGTTGAGAAGCCTCCACCACTTATCGAGCACAATCACGTTTACTGTAGAGACCAATTACAATCTTAATAGACGCATGAAGATGTCCATATTTTTGCAGATTTTTTCAAACTGTTGCAGGATCAACGTCAAAGGTTTTTGCCACAGTTTTTGTGATGTGGTCTGTTTTACTATGAAGTGGTTTGGGAGTAGCTCAGGAGGTAGAGCAGGTTATCTGGGGTCACCAGTTTGAATCCCTGGGCAAGTCTCTTGGGCAAGACACTTCAACCACTTTGCCTGTTTGATGGTAGTCAGAGGGTCCGGTGCTTCTTGGCAGCCATTTACCATTTAAAAAGTAATCATGCAGGATAAAGTCTGGAGTAAAATACTGATACTAACTTCCCCAGGACACAACAGTCCAATCTTCTGTCTTGTCTTTACAGGTGGGACAATAATCTAGTGCATATCTAAAACCCCCAAACTAAGGACAAACTCCTCCAGTTAAAGCCGTTGCATTTACCAGTAGCAGACAACAAAAAATGTGAATGCAAAAGTTACTGTAGTCACTCTTTTAATTCTAGAGATACAAATACTTCCTACACAAACTCATCTTAAAATAAAAACATATGAAGTACTGGTTAAATCTGCAAAGATAAATCCATGAACTTTTTCCTTTTGCTTGCGCTTTTTGTGCAAAGCCACAGATATATTCTAACCTTGTTGCTGCTGTACTTTGATGTGCAAAAAATGCAAAACTAGAGAACAAAAACCACGTGTCATAGCTGTCAAAGAATTCACAGCATAAAAGATGGGGAGACATCAATGACTGAACACATGTCAAATGCAGAAAAGAGAACAATGTTTGTGATAAATAAAAGCAACTTTGGGTGCTGAATTTAGTTGAAACAACAAAGTGTTGATAATTGTAAGTTGGGTAACATGGACGTACATGAGTGGGGGGGGAATAAGTGCAATGCTTATGCATGCAGCGAGGGTTGAAAGAGGCAGCAAGGCAGATAAGAGAGGGATGGATAACAGAGAGCATAAAAGCAAGGACAGCAAAAAGTCCAAGGAGAGACGTGAGGCGTCAACATGGCGAACAGCTGGGCCAGTGTCACGGGGGGTCAAGCTCAGGAAACAGTTGCAGAGTCAATGTCATCCTTTCATCTCATCCGTTAGAGACACAGCTGCCTAAACTGTGCTAAAATTTAACCTTCCAAAAACACAGGTTGATCCAACTTTCATGCCTTTCTCTCCGACACCACTCTTCACTTTCTCTTTGCCCCTTTTCCATCTGCTCGCTTTTATCTTCCTCACTTATTCCTAACCACTTGCATGAATGCTGTATTTTCCCCCATTACTCTCCTTTATTATGTCTTTTTTCTTACGGTAACTGTCCTTCAGTTTGTGTGTCTTTATATTAGATGTGGTTGAATGGAGAGGAAAGTCAATCGTTCCTGTCTGAACCCCTCCTGGAGTTGAGCTCTTCTTCTCCGCCTAAACAAACTTTGAAGCCAATCAAAGGGCTTATATTTTTTTTTTTCCCGTGGAAGGGGACTGTATGTGAATACTTTCAATTTCAGAGACAGATACGCTGCTTCTCCTCGTTTCTGCGAATGGTTGGCTTTGCTCATGAATGATACAGCTCAGCCGCAAAGCAAACAAAGCGTAACAAATCCAGATTATTGTCTGTAGGCAAGATAAGGTTATAATGAGAAAGTGCATCGGCGGAAATTGATCCTTTTGCAGGAAGCTGTCTGATTTACTTAGGATGCCAATAATAGCTTCCTGTGTGTCCCATCGCTAATGGGAGGTGGGTGAAATCAGGGGGCTGTGGGAGGAAGGTTCATGCTGGGAGGGCAGATTTCATTATGATGTAAAGTTCTGATAAGCACATTTGAAATTGGTGTTTTGTGCTTAATTATTATATGTGATGGGGTGAATTGAAAAGCTGCCTGAGTAGCATTGACAACTGCAGAGACACAAATATAGTCAATACACAAAACATTTGATCTTTTTCTCTATCTAAAGTAAAGAAAACTTTATAGAACAGCACCTAAACACGATGACAATCGCAGCCTGGGAAATACGTGCCTATGGGTTCTTGCAAAGGCAGCCATGTCTGAAAAACACTGACAGCCAAATTATCAACCGACTTGGCTACACGTTGAATCTACACGCCATAGAGGAACAAAATGGGCCTGCTGACAGGCCAATTATTAGCCAGGGGATTGTGGGAGGGATGGCAGACATTAACATAGATTACTCGAGTATGACTGACAGTTTCAGAAGGGCTTTTTGTGACTTACCAAGTGATTTGGGACTAGCCTTAATTCAGTGAGGGACGTTTTAATACCGTGGGCTGTGTCTGCTATCTTGGCAGCATTGCCTTGGTGAGGATGCCAGCAGGGAGGGAAGCTTTTTTCCCCTCTTTTTCCCTCTTTCTACAACAGCACCCCCAGGCAACAACACCACCCACCCAGCCTGAGTGGCTTAGACCCAATGTTCTACAAGTAATGACAGGGAGTGACGGTGTCAAACACATAGAATCCAGGACCAGCTCCTACAGAGACTCAGCAGGTGTGTCATACAGATCTCTAACAGATCAGGTAAATCAAAAACACACCTCCAGGAAACAGTTGTATTATGCTGCTGCTGTTTTTTAGGCTATAAAAATATAATGCGATGTCGGAGTTAAAGATTCTATCTTGGTTTTTATTATACAGAAGTTCTTAATAAGGATAAACTACCAGTAAGGGGGGGGGGGAGTAGATGAGGGGACAGTTTCCCTCCTGGCCCTCACTTGATGGCGCCACTGCAGGAAAATAAAAATTTGCTACGTATTTTCAGTTGTTTTCATGTGGGTCAAACTGGGAAAAATAACTGAAAGCATAAATAAAAATAAAGACACATTATGGTTTGAAAACAAACACGTAAAGTTAAAAATGTCAGTGCCAAAACAACATAAAGGAAAAAAACAACATGAAAAACTCTTATGTTTCCTCTTACTTCCATCTCTAAGAGCTAATGTGGCTCCTTCCTGATGTAATTTTGACTATTTATCCAACATCTATTGGACGATATCGGATCATTCTCTCTGGTTGCAGAATTTTGGAGCAGGCAGCACCGACAGAAGTGAAACAGAAGAAGCTGCATTGCTGCAGCAAATTCAATTCACACTGAATCTTTGTTTGCACAGTTAAGACTTTAAGACAAATGAAGTCTTTTTCTGTTAGTTTCCAACACTTGCAAAAATTTAAACCATCTTTTTTTAATATTAGACAGTTTATACAGTTACAGTTGGTGCACGAAATTTTAAATATCAGTTTTAAACATCAAATTTCATTCAGTCACTACAAATAAAGAGTTAGGCATGTACATTGTATTATTCACCTGACATAAACAAACAAAGGCTAATGTATCTCTTGTTCAAATTACATTTACCATAGGGTGTCATCTCTAAGCAGTTTAAAACATTGTGGGATGAGGGGCTTTAATCAGCGAGGCTCGGTGGAGCCGGCGGATTAAATCACTTTTTATCTGCACTTCCTTTGACTTGCCCTGTGCTCAGGGTTGCAGTGTAAATCATAATGCATCCCTGTTGGGCTCACTTCAGTATAGTTTATTGCTGCAGTCACATTTCATAAATTCCATTTATTTTGTGTATTGAGTAAATTCACAACACATAAAAAAGCAAGGATGGATCTTTTATCTATACTAAAAAAAACAATACAAAGCTGATCATTTCCCAGAAATAAGGATGTGGAGTCTATCAGTGAGTGCAGTCCATGGGGTGCCTGTTTATTTGTTTGGAGTAAACTGTAAACTGATGCGTGCTTGAAATGACACGTTTGCACATGTTTTAGAGTAGATCGTGCAACATGTTTGATGTATGAGGGTGTTTTTTTTTTTATTGTCTATGCGTGGATGCAAGCTCAGAACCAACAACAGCGACAGGGAGAGCCGCTGCCGCATTGCACAGAATAGCTAAGCAGCTGTGGTGCTCCATCAGGGCTATCGATCATGTCCCTCTCTCTGAATCACAACTAGACGTGGGCAGAGCCGAGCGGCTGGAGCAGGCCTTTGTGACTGGCTTGTTGGACAACCGCTACGCACCTCTCATATCAACCAAGCTTCTCCAAACAAACCTGACCTGGATAGCTGATTGGATGCATCTATATGTGAGTGCTATAGTGCAGATTTCTGTAGACAGAGAAGACTATTCAGAGGCAAGCTGTTGGAATGCAACACACTCAAAGTACAAGGTGTCTCGAAACTTTAGCTACTAACTTAATTCACTTATTTTTACTCTAGGATATACAAAAATATATAGTTTTCTGGGTTCATAATTATACAAGGATGATAGTGTTTTACTTTTCCTTGTATTCAGTCAGTTCCAGCTTAAACCTGCCTTTTATAGGGCTGCAACTAGTTGGTTTAATTGGTATTTTCTGAAACTTTTGCACAATCCTGTAAATAAAATTTAAGCAAATGTTCCTGGATGTTAATTATGTCCTAATTTGAGACAATTATTTATACTCAGAATGACAGATTCTCTTTTTGTTTCCACTCAGTTACGACTTGGTTTCACAGGTCACCGATGTCTCAAATCACAGAAACTAAATAGTTGCCAACACTGAATTCTGAATATTGAATTTCAAATTTATTTCCTCAAAAAAGTCACAAAAATTTAAACAAATTCTAGTGGCGAGGTCCTGCGAGTAAACTGAGATTAAGAGTCCCCCTGAACGTTTTGAAACATTTTAGAAACTACCTCGTGAAAGCCGTTCGAAATTTGCTGCCAACACAACGGTTAACAACAAGTGTTTCTGTTCAATGAGACAATAAAAGGGTGAATTCATAATAAGAAGCTTCCACAGCAAACACGAGTGGATCAAAATGAGATGTTTCAGTACCTCTAAATGAAGAAATTAATAAATAATAAGCTACTGTCCAAAATGGAGAGATGAGACAAGAAACGAAGGAGCTGGACATTATTTGAAAATAATTAATTAGTTAGAAAGTGAGTAAGTAAGTAAGTAAGTAAGTAAGTAAGTAAGTAAGTAAGTAAGTAAATAAATAAATAAATAAATAAATAAATAAGAGAACAGATAAATGCATTTAACTTTATTAAAACTTTAACTGAGAAAAGAAGGAAGCTGTTAAGTGTCATTAGCAGCCGTCTGTTATTGTATTTTTATAATCTCTATCAGCTCATGTAATCACAAGGAAGTTGGACGTTATTACATTAAAATTTAAATAGGAAATGTATGGAAGTTCTCTATTAGCTGCCATCTGTTAGCATTAACACAGCGCTCTGCTCCATATGTTCCTGTTCCCTACGCTGATGCGTTATCTGCAACTCAGCGTTAACTTCCTGCCAACTTCCTTTTCATTTGTTTGCTGCTGGTCAGCTGAATTTAAAGTGTGACCTGACACTTCACATCCAGTCATTTACTTCCCACAACTCAGTATCCTTGTTGTGTTGCCACCGGACACAGCTGAATGCAGGAGGACAAAGATTCAGACTCTCATCTCATACGCACAGTGTGACTGAGTGGCCAAGATGCAAATGCAGAGATATGTCAGAGATGAGTCCTGTAAGCATTTGGATGCGTGTTATGAATCTTATTCTTGCGTTTTTAATGTTCTGATTTTACAAAAAGTGAGAAAAAAAGGCTGTTATTTAGATGCTGACATTCCATTCAGGTCAAAGTCAGTGGTGCATGACCAAATATTTGCTTATGTGGTGTCAAGGCTCACAAAGTGCAGTAGTCATGGGTGTCACACGAGCAAACCCGTGCACGTGCACAACTACACATACAGACAGCCCTGCTGTTTCGTGTGTGGTGAGAGGAGCCAGAGGGGTGCTGCTGATCTGTCAAAGCAGGATGGATGAAGAAGCTGGCCCGCATAGCAAGGGGCTCTGGGGAAATCCCACCAACATGACACACACACACACACACACGCGCACTCAAACAAAGACTCTGTCAGCAGACATGAAGATGATGCTGTTTTAAACTGCAGATATGTGAATATGCACACATCATTCCAAACACATATAAATGCAATGGAATCCTAAAACACATGCACAAAACCACACACACACAAAGTAAAGGGGTATTTGCTGTCTGTGTGAACCGAAACAACCCTCAGGGCTTAGTGAAGAGGAACATCTGAGTCTGATAAACCAAGAATGTTCAGGAATCTCCGTTTAGCAGAGAGCCGGAGAACACGGATAACATCAGTAAAAAACACAGATTTTTCCCGTTTAAACTGAAACTCTGAAAAAATGCACTAAACGCAGAAAAAGACTCCTTCTATCATTATTTTTCCGACAATATTTAACATGTTCGATTTCAACATTTATTTATGGTTCAACTTTTCAGTGCTGTAGTCACCAAAATACTTCTGAAATCAGCTCCAATGAAAAACAGAAGTCCGTTTGTGTGAGTTGGAAAACGCAGTTTTACAGCTCTCCTCCAACTTGGATACAGCTGTCATGTTAAAACGTTGACATTTCTGATGATGGTACTTTAGCTTTTATTTACAAACCAATTCTAGATAGACTGCGAGTATGTTTACGACTTGTCTGATCATCCGACTGATCGTGTATCTTTGCCCTCAGGCTGCGTTGTACTGAAACATTTCATCAGAATCCCAGATCTCAGGAATTGCTTTGGCAAGTATAAACCTCTCAGAACTGAGAGAGAGAGAAAAAAAACACACTATAAAAATAAAATCCAGCGTATGATAAACTATAAGAATGATCTGATGGAGCTGTTTATGACGCACTTTAGAGCAAATCCCAAATGGCAACAACGTGGAGAGAAAATAAGAGCTTTCGCAACAGTGGAAGTGTATTTGGAAGGTTTGGAACAAGCAAACAGAAGATTTAATAGAACATAGTTACAAATGCACCACAACAAACCTTGTAAACATTTTCAATGCAATGGAAAGATTTCCTCGATGAGTGTGGTAAATCTCCCCACCCGTCCCTAAAGGCAGAACAATCCATTAACAATAATAAAGGCTGAGCAGCAGGGAGACCGACCCTAAAAGGCGAAGGTCAGTCAGATATTACGGCTTTAACAGTTTCCTATTACGGCTAAACTTCAATATAACTGCTCACCTTGCCTTTAATGGCTGCTGGCTATGCACTGGCAAAGCATATCTGGACAGTCTAAATCCACTCTTTCTACGATATTATGGGATAGTGGAGAACAATTTATGGCTCTGTTTCTGTGCCTCTGGTTGTGAGTGTTGTTATTAAAATTGCCACGGACGTGAAGGAGATCTCCGGATATCACCCTACCTGCCCAGCACGTCCTGTTAGGATGCTCAAGAGAATTTAAATGATGCCACACCTGGCCTCAAAAGTGCATAAGTAGCATTTCCTCTTTCTCCCAGCTTTCCTTTATGACACTTTCATATCTTTGTTCCTTTTCCAGCTGCTACTTCTTGACACTCCTGCACGCTTGAAGACTTTGTTTCCCACAATTCGTAGCTTCTTTGAACACGGAGACATTTTTTATGATAACTCATCGAGTTACATGCAATCGTGTCCTAGCAGCTTTTCCTTCATCCCTTCTTTAACCCACTTTTCCTTGCCAGTTTTCTCCTCAAATGCTCTCTACAGGGTGACTTCAGAGGAGCAAAACAGGAAGGAGAGAGGACACGGCGACGGCGTGCGGGAGCAGAAGAGGAAAGAGGCGAGAGTGCAAGCTCTTAAGTAGATTGCAAAGAACAGCACAGAGGCATGAGTGTGAATATTAAGAAGGCTTTCTCCTGACCGAGAAGTTCCAGCCCTGCAGCAAGTGCACAAAAAGATAGTGACACAGAAAGAAAAAGAAGCAGCGACGAAGAAGAAGAGTCCTACAGAATAATCAGCTACTCAAAAGAGACAAAGACTTTTAGCTTCAGGTGTCAAACATCACAGCGGACACTATCTGTCAGGCCGTCCAGCTGATACAAGATGAGAAATGGCTGTAATTGAATTGAAAAAGAGGCTCTTTCTTAGGAAATAAATGAAAAGAGGTCAGGCGAGACTCACCTGGAATGCCTGGTGGGGTTTTCAGGTATTTTCCGTTGAAATGCTGTATCACCACTTCACACTTCTCTGTAGACTCCATCCTGCAATAAAAACATGGTAAACAGGTTTTTAAATATTTACCATCCATTTGTAGCAAGAATAAAAATTCCAGTTGTGAAGGCCCCGCATTACACGCTATGAATTATTCCAGAGCTCCTGTGTAAAATGAGTTATGTGGAAGTTTCTTCACCCTCACACAAAATGTTTTCAGTGTGTGCGTCATGTGTAAAAATCCAACAATAACAAGTGTCCCAAAGCTGTCTCAGCAGCATCGTATCAGTGTTTAAAGTGTGAGACCATCAAAAGACCCTTCACCTACGACAGAACACCATCTGCTTTTATCAACAAATCCTAATAACATCTAGGTTTTTACTGGAAAAGATTGTGTTTCAGCCTTTTGTGCATGTTAAAGCTGCAATCTGGAGTTTCTTCTCAAGAGGGCGCTACTGAGGCAAAAAAATGTGTTGCATCTTTAAGACCCGCCCCTCTGAGTCTGTGATATGATAGATAGCGAGCATTGACTGTCATACATGCGCCACCTTTGTTACGATGGACATTTTATGGGTAAGTTACATCTATACAATTTATGTTTATTTATTTATTTTAATTTTAATTGTTTCGGTTTCATGTGTTTTCGCAGTGTTGTAAACACCATCTGGGCACAGTTCTTCAGGATACGTGCATGCTCAGTTGATTGACAGGTGTACTATGTGGATGTAGAACACTATTGTCTAATACTGGTGGTGCTCAGTTAAAGTTAAATGCACCCCTACAGGACAGATAAAGAAAAAATGACATTTTTCCTACATTTTATTCCAGAACTGGATCAGACAATCACTTTCATGGAATTAAAAAAAAAAAATCAAGCATGACTCCTGAAAAGGGGAAACCTCTGGATTACAGCTTTGATATGATGGACAGAATAACAAAAACAACACATGAAAAGTCTGCAAAGCTGTGTAAGAACAGAGTCAGAGCAAGAGTTCAGAAATATATGGGAACCTCACAATTACGTGTAAACCACAGTAAGCATGAGTTTTAAGCATGAGGAAGATAAAAAAATACAAGAGGCTGACTAACTCGACTACACTCTCCCAGGCACTGGATCAAAGACTGTGAACGGGCCAAACAGCTGGCCGGCAGGGGGGCTCTGATCTTTTACATCACAGGCCTGCAGACACTCATGTCAGACACACATTACATCAGACATGTACATTAGTACATCAAGCACAGATGACTGCACAAAGTCTGTTGGAACACACAGATAAACAAACATCCCTGGTCTGTGTACTCTAATGACGCTTAATGGACAGTTTGGGCTCTTCGTTTAAATTGCTGTCACGGACAAAATAACAATAAAGGGACATTTATTGAATCAACTTACACCATTCTGCAATAAGGATTTAGTACAAACAATTTCTTTTCAATTTAACCTAAAAAATTTCATGATTTGTTTGTCGTAGACACAAAAATTTTGTATTTTACAGAAATGATAAAATAGCAGAATTGGCTGGTGCTAAACTGAATCATTCTTCCCTTTGTTGGAGAAATATTCCCCATGCCACCGCTGGCAACACAAGCCAAAAGCATGACCGATTCACCTCGCTGCTTAACAGATGGAAAGTTGTTTTCAGGAACGTCTGCAGCGTTTTCTGCTCCTGGCATTCTTCTGCTCACGGCAGCCATAATGCTCTATTTTCTCTTCATTAGTTCATATAATATGCATTCCATACATGATACATGTTCCAGTTTTCAGACAGTGAATGTTGTGGTGTAGACACAGGAAATGTTTTCAGCTGATGACTCTTATTTAACAGACTGAAAATGAGTTTAAAAAAAATGTGTCTTTCTACCAACAGCATGATTATTGTTCTTATTTTGTCAAAGTCATCTCACCCTTTCCATCCCTGTAGCAACCATGTCTGTCTTATATTAAAAAGCAAGTCAAGTTTATTTACGGAGCACTTTAACATACAGTATGACAGCTGAACAAAGTGCATATTAACAGATGCATAATCAGCATAATCAGGTAATATGATTTTTGATCAAATTAATTATCTGAAGCTTTTACACCGTGCACAACAAAATAAATGATGCTGCTGCTGGTTTAACTGACTGCAGAGGAGTTCATCATTAACTGTTTGACCAGGATGCCCAAATGTTTAAAAGCTTCTGAAAGCATGTGAAACGAAACAGTTTAAGTTAGCTGAAGACGATTTGTGGGGAAAGCTTTGCTTGCTTTCTCGCCCCATTTATGTGGGTCAGTGTGTTTATTATTTATTGGCTGTGAGCAGTAACTTCCTGCAGTCCAGTACAGCTGATCTTCCAATTCAGTCATAACAGGACTGCAGGAAATCCCTTCTCAGAGAGCTTACAGTAGGTCTAGTAAAGCTAATAATAAAATCGAAACATTTTGTACAGATTAAAAATGAGATTTATTGACTTGAAACAGATATTTATAATGCTTCCCTGGAGGTTTCACCCCTTCCCCCTCAGATTTCAATGAAAATTTGAGCTAAAAAAAGTGATTTTCTGTCTTTAAATTAAGTTTAAAACTAAGATTTTTTCTGTGTATTATCTCTAAGATTACAAAAATTGTGCTGTACAAATAATTTCTTCAAAATGAGTAAAAAAAATTGGTAAGATGACTACAAAGTCCTGTCCTCCTTGACCTCCACTCTGCAGGTTATGGTTTGGAATGCTGAAATGCACAAACAGACCTGATCTGATTTGTGCATCATAACCTGTTTTTTGGCTATCATGCACATTTTTTTTTTCTAATTCTACATGCAGAAAGAACAAAATAACACAAGGGTTTCCTTTCAACTCATTGAATTTAAAACCAGCCCAAATCTTCACAATGTTACCAACACAATTGTAACTTGGATATTAAACAAATGGCTAAATGTTACCTACAGATTCTTGCAGCTTTAATGAGCTGCGTGAATATTAATAATAATAATAATAATAATAATAATAAAATAATAATCCACCACAGAAAAAAAAAAAAAACCTAAATCTGAGACTAGGATTTGCTTTTCTCCACAAAAGGGATTCCCATCAGGAAGCTAAATTGTGTTATGTCACAATAACATATTAAAAACAAATATTTTTATGCATGAATTTGCACATCCTTGCAGTAAACACATTTCTGTTATCCTTCTACACACAAACGACTGATATCAGAATGAGATTGTTTTTCAATGCAGGCTTGAGCGATTGCAATGCCTTTATGATAATTTGCTCCTGGAATTTACAGAATTCATTGCATTCCAGAATTTCATCCTTTTTTTTCCATCCGACTCCTCCTGAAATACTCATATCATCCTGTCAGCCTCTCACTTCTCTGCCCTTTGTCTCTCATCCCACTCCTATCACTACCCTCATTCTTCTTCTTCTTTTTTTTTTAAAAGCATAGCTTCTTTATCGCTCTCTCTGTCCCATCCATCTTACTCCCAGCCCGTCTACAGCCTTTCTTTTTGACGTCTTTCTCATTCCTCCCCATCTTTCAACCTTGGTTATTTTCTACATCTTTCACCATTATACTCACTCTCTTCTGCCCAGTCTCTGTTTTGTTCCATGCTCTCCTTTCCTTCACCCTCTGTCCATGCTTTTCTTTGTATAATATTCCCAATCCACATCAACATCTGTCTCTCTTTCCTCTGCACTCTTTTTTCTTCATAGAACATGTAATCTTTCACACTTCCTGGCACACTGACCCTGTTTCCACTTCTTTTCTCATCTTTTTTCTTCTCCCACTAAAGGAAGAAACTAACGGGTCAATCTGGCTCAACTTATCAATAATTGTAACAACAGATTTTTGCATAACACTATGAAAAAAGCAAAAAGACTAAAAAATGTTCAGCTTGTTATGAACTAAAGTGCACGGAAAGGAGGGTGTAAGGATTTAAAACGCTCCTATAAAAAGTTTTAGATTTTTATCCTACTTAAATTTTTTTTTTAAATATATCAGTCTTTTAATTTTAAAGATACATTTTTGTGGAACATATAACATGTGTCAGTATCTTGCTGTAAATAATTACGTTTTTTCAATTAATGGCCATAAAAATACAATTTGCAGCAAAAACTAACATTCAGAGTTGTGCATATTTACAGAGTTAAAGTGATAAAATTCAACAAAGTTGCTCAAATAATCTGCTTAAAAAGTTGATTTGTTCCATAAATACAGTACATACTAGTACTAATCTTTTACCTTTTTATAAATGTGTTAAAATGTGAGTAATAAAGTTATTCTAAAATATTTTACATAAATGTGTCAATGTTTTAACACTTATTTACAGATTTTTGTTAATATCAGTCAAGAGAATATTTATTATTATTATTTATTTGTTTTTGTAAGATTTTTCTTTTTGTCAGGAACCTTTTTCCACTTGTAAGATTTGAACAACTTAAGATAAAAATTTACACAATTTCTGGAAGTGGTTTTGACTGTAAACTAATTTTCCAGGACCAGATTACTAAATTCACAATTTAACAAAAAATTGATGACATTGAATCACAGTTTTTGGCTCTATATTTTGCACAACCGCCGTATAGTCCATGTTATATTTTTCACTTCCTTGTTTCTGAGTACTGCGAGCAGCAAACAGTCACAGAGAGATACACCACTCTTCTATTAGGGATTTTGGGGAAGCCAGTCAGTTGGAGAGTCAGCCAGGTGGACTGAGAGGCAGGTTTCCATGTATGCTGCTGGTTAATAGCATCAGGTGCTGCTGTCTGCAATGATTAGTGCTGTGGCTGGAGTAATGGGCTCTGATAACAGTAATGGATCAGCCCACAAACACTTAGCTCAGTTTACTCTCTCTAATGCCCCTCGTAGTCCAACCCTCAGCAGCTGCCTGTCTGTCTGTGTGTCTGTTGACACAGCTAATGGGAGTCCGGCGTTTTATAAAATATATTGATTTATATCGTCTCTATGGGACGCTACGGACATTATTTTTCATTTCTTAAGCCTTCCAAGCTGGTTTTCTTCTTTCACCTGAACAAGCTCCTTTATTTATATTTCCAGTCTCATAATGACTTCTCATCTTCATCTGTAGCTCATAACCTTTTCTTTTGCTCTACAGTTCCTTTTTTCTTCCTGGTCATGTTTCCCTTCCTCTCCTTTCCATCATGCCTGCTCCTGCTTCCTCTGAGAGCTGCAGGAACAGGTGGCCCGTGGCAGGTTGTTGCTGTGCTCTGTTGCTGGTCTGCAGGAGGCTGCATTCTGGTTTCAATGAGAACGGATAGTCATCTTTTTAAATCAGCGTTGCTGTTTAAACGTGTGTTATATGTGCATATATGCATGCATGTTTACATATGCATGGGTCTGTAAGGGTCTATCTGTGCATTTACCTTTTGTGTATGTGTGTGTGTTCTGCTTTAACCTCCAGTAATAGAGCAGGGAATAGCAGAGGAGTACAGCCAGAGCAGGTGATTAAGAAAAATCCCTGCAAGATGGCGGCTGTGTGGCCGTCAGCGTCCTCCTCTGGGTAAACAGGAGGAATGTGCGGAGAGGAATGAGAACGTGGTGGCTGTTGTCGAGGACACGGACAACACTTTACGACTTTGGGGGATTATTAAACTGAAGTGGAAACTTTTTTCCAGATAAGAAAAAGAAACAAACTGTTCAAAGAGATTCAGTCTCAGACAAACAGGAGTAATTTACCTGGATGCAGGATGTTTGTGAATGACGACGCACAAAGTAAGTGTCTGCACAGATATTTTGGTGCATGTGCAAATGTGCAAAATCAAACAAGGGTTAAAACCCCCTTTAATTCACTGCTTCAAAAATACACTACAAATTTGTGACAACATCAACTGCATCTTCAGAAGGAACTTTCAAATTTTTAAAGATGTACGTCACAAAGATCATGACAGCTCAAGAACCAGCTTTTAAATAAGAAGCTCAAACCTGAGTCAAATGAAAGTTTGACCTTTACAACACAAAAGGACAAAATGAAAAACATTCTCATCCAGGTTTTATCATTATTATTAGTTACCTGGCAAAACCGACTCCTCTGCTGACCCCATTAGCATCCCTCAGTATCCGTGTGGAGATGACGTGACCCAGGGGCTTCAGCATGTTCTCCAGCTCCTGCTCATCCATAGACACTGGCAGGTTGGAGATATACAGGTTGGTGGGGTCCTGCTCTTGTTGCTGTAGGGACAGGAAGTGGAGGACAAAACATCAGGGAGATGATAGATAAAAGCAGATTGCAGGAATTGTAAAATATACATCAGCTTTGTGTCATTAGTGATATGTTGTAGCAAACTGTCACCAAAATCCTAGAAAAACTCACATGACATTTGGCCTTTAAGACAAACATATTTATCTGCTCAAATCCTTTATGGATACATCAATAATTCACCGGGCCTCTGGCTGTGTGTGTGTGATCGAATGAGTGAGTCGGTCATTTTATAGATCTGTGTGTGCAGAATGCAGGTCTGAATTAACATCTGCATGACCTACATATTAATAGTTGCTTTACGGGGTTTGTCTGTTTGTATGATGGTCAATTTTAAAGATGAAGAAGGAGACAGAGACGAGGTGCATGTGTATCGTTCAGAAGCTGCTGCATAGATGTTGGTGACTTTAGCCTGCGGTAGCAGCGAACATGCAGAGAGCCTGAAAAACCGGAAACTACCACACCAGTCATCAGATCTGTACTGTCACAACACAAGTCTATAATACACTTATTTATATTTCAGGCCCCCTTGACATTTAAATTAGGCATGATATGCCATCGCTGTTGCTAATGACATTAAGATGTTGTAGCCCGTAAGCACATTCGAGCACACAGGGATTCATTTTTCTAACTTTCCAAACCAAATTCAGCACATTCTTCCTCCAGGTTGTCAGGGATTTATCCAATCAGGCAGCGAGCCAGAGTTTCTTTCACTCTTTGAGAATCACATCTCCAAATGTTTCATCGAGCACCAGACATCAAACCTTTCAAGCACAAACGTAACATTCTACCCAGCCAGGAAACATGATGTGAGAGCAAACTAGTGTAACACAAAAACGGCAACATTTCCATGAAATTTGCATCCACAAAACCAATTTTATTTAGAATAGGTATATTTTTAAGTGGGTCATTTATTATCATATACAGTAATAATGAAAATAAAGACATCTTTTGGTTGTAGCGATATTTTAAAAATAGTACAATGTATGTTAAACAAATGCTTTTTTTCTACTGTTTTGACATTTAATCAATAATTTAATAAAGCACATTTTAGAAATTTTTCTAAAAAAATACATAAACATTGAATATATATTTTAATATAATTCTCATCATCTTACATTTTATTAAAACATTAATTGCCTGAAGAAAATAAAGACTGATATTTTCTTATTGGTGTAATCATTAAAAGGTTAATTGCTTTGTTTTCAGTTTAGAGCAATAACGTGAGCATTAAAAGGCCTTTAAAACATCATATAGAAGAGCAACGTTCTGCACAACTGGCTTCAATATGAATATAAGAAGAGACAATTTTCATTCTAAACAAAACCTGGATCTCTAAAGACTTTGTGATTCACTACAGGCAACAAATGCCATCTTCCTCCTTGTTTCTGCTTCCCACTGACAATAAGGGAAGAGTTGGAGGAGGATGGGAATAGGAAGTGTCTCCACCCGTGTTTTGCCTCCATCTTTCCATCTGTGAGAGGAAAGGACCGGTCTCTCCCCTGATTAATTAGCTGCCTTATCTGACAGGACATGTTTGATCTGATTAAAACCTTTGGGAGGAAGCTGCTGCCTGAGACCGTGGCTTTTTCCTCCTTTAACCGTGAACTCAATTATCTAACAAAACTCCTCCTTCCTCTGCAGGTTGGTTGCATTTGAGCACTTCAGAATGTGGGAGGGAAAAAAAAGCCCATGAGTTTGGATAATGCAGGATTTAGTGGTGAATGAAGCTTAATTAAATCTGCCTTTAAAAATCTACAGTACATGTGTCACTCTCCTGCTAAGTCCCACGAGAGAGTATAGCCTCACAGCTGCGCCTTCCTTTGAGTTTCACTGGTTATGTGAGCCGATGTTTTTCAGGATTATGTCAGATAGGCTTCATATCTGAAAGCAGAAAGGAAGTCTAGATCAAAGAGTTAACTGACTTACTCTCTCATTGGGCTAAGCCAATGATAAGTCAGTGTATCTGTGTGTGTGCACGCACTGGAACGAAAGCACTTTCCCTTCTAAACGTGAGCCAGTTTGTACAGCATGTGAAGCAGTAATTTGGGTGCGTGGGCTAATTGTAGAGGGCTCCGTTTGCAGCGAGTATTATCACAGGGAGGCCTCCTTTAAGCACGGCCGCCTCGCTAACTTTTCTCTTTGATGACGTTCCGCACCACAAAGCCCTAAATACCCAGATGAGAAGGTTAGCAGGAGAAGTAGAAATAGGAGTATTTTGACGGGAGGTGAGATGGGCTGGCCCATTCCACAAGGAGATTTAATTTCCTTTAATGCCAGCCTTTGCACATGCTCTGCTGTCAGGCTATGAATGAAACAGTAATTGAGGTGTGTGTGCCTGTGTGTGTGGATTCTATCTCAGTGTAATTATGTATGGGCTTTTGTTCCATTAAAGATACAGTATAAATTGTACACTAGTGTGTAGATACTTTTTTCTACATGTATGGCCTTAAGAAACGTTGGCTTCTTGTGTGTGATGGCTCATTGGGCCACCCCCCCCTGCCATTGACCATGGATGTATAAGGTTAATGGAAAGGCTCCAGGCTGCACAGGGGCTTTGATGAGCATAATTCCTTCACCTTGCCACCAGGAGGAGAAGAGGAATCAAACTGTGTGTGCGTGACAGAATAGGGGGGGGGGTTGTAGGGGTGGGGTGGGGGATGGACGACGTGTCATTTCCTGCTGACGGATGGCTCCCTCGCCAGACCTGACAGCCTCGTAGCAGTTATTTCATTTCAACTCCCTGCTCTGTTTACCCCCACTGTAATTTCAGAGAACATTACCATGCTACAGGGGAGGGGGGAGTATTAGCAAAAAAATAATAAATAATAATAAAAAAAAAGGAAGGCAGCGAGGATTTTCAGACTGATTATGTGCAGAAGGTAAAGAATGAAAAAAGAAAGGAAAAAGAAAAGGCTGAAATGCTTGAGAGATGGAGGCAGCTGACATGACAGGCAGATATAACACATTAAAGGAAGCCCTTGTTGCCTTTTGATAATGCTTGAGGAAAAAGAGACATCAGGCTTTTAGTAGTTTCTCAATGCGCCTATGGGGCTCTCAAGGCTATATCACTTTGAGTGATAAAAGTTTGAGAGACAGATATGTGTCTTGACCTGGAGCGCTGCTTGCAACACTATAGAGGCTGGAAGCTGCCTTACTTCTCCCACAAACATCCTTCTTCCACTAAATCTCCCACGTTTCAAACTCCTCAGTTAAATGGCGTGTACTTGTATAGCGCTTTACTCAGGTCCTACGACCCCCAAAGCGCTTCACACTACAGTTTTGTCATTCACTCATTCACACACACACTCACACGTTTCACGTTTCAGTTGCTTCTCAATTTAGTTTCTGTGAATCAACGTGTGAGAAATGTGAGACAACATTGGAAAGGAAATAAAAACTTTTAAAGTTGAGTTAAACAAAAACTATTTCTCATAGAATTCCAGTGACAAAGAAAGAAAACCTTGTGACTTCAAAATCAAAAATTCAAGGAAAGGATAAAGTTTCCTGTCAATAATAGATCTTACAAAAAGCTCTGGATTGACAAAAAACAGAAATCTGAATTGGCCAAAAAGTCTGCACGCTGTGCGTCTCAACGGCTTTTATCTTTTTTGTCTTTTCTTTCCATCGTCTGTCACACCACCTACTTCTTTTTGTTTCATTTTCAGTTTACAAACCTTGTTTCTTTTCCTTTGTATTACTTCATTACACCAGACCATTAGAGACATGCTTGCCATCTTTTGCTGTTTCCCATCTCCTCCTACTTGTCTGTCCATCCAGCTCGCTCAAGAGATTAAAGCTGTATGTGTAATTGGCACTACAGGGGGTCTTGGCTGCTTCTCAGAGAGTAAATACACATTCTACCAGCCTGTGTGTGCTTATGTATCAGGCTGTCAATCCTTGGAATAACAAGATGCTCGTCACTACCCTCAGGTATGCCATTTTGGCCTGTTGTGTGACTAACCAGACGCCTGGAGGAGAACAATAAAAGCCAAAGACAATGGGCTATGTATAGACTAGTTGGATAAAACTGCAAGGAAACTGTAGTTGTGTTTCTGCCGTTGGGAGGATATGTTACTGACAAGTTTGCTGATGCCAGAGGAATTGCTCTTGCTCATTTATTATTTTATTTATTTATTTTTGTATATGGGGTTTGAGGATTTCAGATCTTGCTGTAGGAGCCTTAAGTCTTCAGAATGCCTTCTAAAAACAAGAAGGTTGACCATGTTTAAGGAAGGAGTGAGAGGTTGTGAGGATATCAGCCAACTTCAAAAGCTTGAATTTAATTTGAGAGGAGTCAAAGAATGCAGAGGCAAAAAAGTAGCACTACAAAGGACCTATCATTCTGTCAGCTGGCTAATCAGCTGGTCAGACAATGGCAGGAGAAGTCAGGTGCACAGCTTGCTGCCCTTTGATGAGCATTTCCCAACAGTCTCTGTTTCCATTCATGAGTGAATGGCTCTTATAGAAGCTGCTGTCAAATGCTTTACATGCATAAATTTGTCTTACACTCAAATACCAAATATATCAACAACTTTACATTACAGTATTTCCTTATGGCAGTCTGCGTGTTATTGCCATTCAAAACTGTTTAAAAAACAGGTTTAATGCTTGTGGACATGATCACATTTCTCTGGTTTACAGAGTGCAGACAGATAGAAAGCAGGAACTTCACATATTCATCAAAGTGAGTCTCATGCAGATGACAAAACTTTGATGGCTGGACTTTCTCATCACAAAAACACTGGCGCATGCAAACAGACATCATAATTTAAACTGTTTATAAATATGTCCAAACCAGACATGCTCATTCAGAAAACAGCACATAAGGGAGAGAAAAGAAAAGAAGACAAACCGTATACATAAAGAAACTGCATCTCCACCTCATTCTATTGTTCATAGAGTTGGGTTTTTTCATTTATGAACGCTGCCAGGTTCTATTTTTTGAGCCAAAATCAACACTAGAGACAGGTTGATGCTATTTTTTGAACATTAAATGACTAATTGCAACTAAATGTATTAGAAAAACTAACATTTGAGCATGTAGCAGTAGAATAAAAGCTATATGAAACTATCAGAGTCAACACCTGTAGAAAATTATCTGAGGCGTATTTAAAACCTTTTCATCATGAAAATGTCCCTTTTCTTTATGTTGGGGGGGGGGTTAGGGTTGGTGTGGAATTAGCCCATTCTGCTGGCTTGGTATCAAATTCAAAATTCAGATGTTTATATAAATAAGTTCTATGGTCCAGCTTTTATTTTGGTAGTCAAATTGCACTTATCGGCAAGAGAATTTGTATATAAGTTAAATTATAGGTTGGAGCCAAATATTTAGCTTTCAAGCAAAATATGTGATTTAGAAACTAAATATTTAGGATGGAAATTAAATATTTAGGTCAGACCTAAACATTAAATTATGAAAATAAATATTTAGTTTGGAAAATAAACATTTAACTTGAAATTAAAACTTTAACTTGCTAACTAAATATTTAGTTAGTAAATGTAACATTTATAAATAAATTAATAATAAGATGAAAATATGCATTTAAAAAATGAACCCCATTTTCTTCCCCTATGACATGCTAAATAACTAAAAATATTGCTGTTAATATTTGACTGTGTAACTTTACAAACGGTACCTCATATACTATGCTGGTATATTAGTCCTTTTTCTGCTCTTTGGTAGTTTGATAAAAATCAACATTTCAAACTGGAAACCTCAGCTGCAAACCAAAGATTTTAAGGAGTAGATTTTGTGCAAAATTGCACACATTGTAGAGTACATGTAGTATTGTACTACAATATCTACTTTTTTAGTTTAGATTACATATTTCCTATGATTTATAATTCAAACCTTGCCATTGGGCAGCATTTTCACTGTATAATCATTTTAGTATGCCTGTAGGCATAAAAGCAATTATGTATAAAGTTTTGGTTCTCCTAAAATCTTAAGATCGTTTCAGATTTGGACTATTAGTATGTGAAACAAAGCACATTGAAAGCACATGCTAGTGTGTTGCAATATTTTAGAATATTTAATATAATGAAATAGATAAAATGATCAACTTTTCATTGAAACAGATGTTCCTTTGATAAAATGCTAAAAAGTCTGTGTTTGAACAGTATGAATATGTATAATGAAGGCATATTCAAACGGTTGTCACATTTAAACTAACATACTTTCTGAACTATTAAGCACACCTAAGTATAAGCAACACCCACAAACTTTAAAAAGAAAGAGACATCCATATAAAGGCTGCACTTGTCTATAAGCCACAGGTGTCCATGTTGTCACATGAGATATTTTGACAAAAAGATATTTTAAACTTTGAATTATAGACAAATACGGAGTTAATGTTTTTTCCCACACAGTGCCTGTAACATGGCTGGTTAAAAGAATAGAAAAATACTGTAAACTACTAGGAAAAGTAAATGTTCGTAATTGACACCAAGCTCAGCTCTATTTCCTTATTCGACAGCCAGATTGATCGCCTTTAACTTGAAAGCTGAAATGACTGATCTGAAGAATTTAGAATTTAATTTGAACAGTTTCACTGGTCCACTGTCCATTGTTGGATCATTTCATTTGTCTGATTTGAGGAGGATTGTTTTGGCAGCATGAAGCTTGTTAGCCTGTTTAAATCCATAAATTAGCTGCATTGTTGTTTAAGTCGCAGTGCTCAAAGCGTGGGAAAAAAGGAGCAGCTTATAGTCTGAAAATTACGGTAAACGTGGTCCTTTGTGAAAATGTAGCCATTGAAATTACAATTGTGTATTAAGTGTGATTTAGTTGGATCTTTAATGACACTAAAATGTACAGGATGGCATTGACCTTTGAATCAATGTAAAATGCATGTATAGGCCTTTGGATTAACCATGCTAGCACCATGCTAATGCCACAGATATCCCGTCCTTGCTAGATTGGTCTTGTAACCTTCTCACCACCACACAACATGGGCATGACTGCACCACTGGCATGAAGGCTAGCATGGACAGTCCTTTAGATTGTCTACAATCAAACTGGGGTCTAAATGAAGATAAAAAAGAAAAATAACTAAACCCAACAGAACCTGGCTCTGCAGTGTTTATGAAGCACCCCGTAAACTAAACAGCTAGGGCTACCAGGCGGGCACAGTGGTATGTTTTCCAGTTCATTTTATGGTTGCTTTTTTCAGGGGCTATAATGATCACATCCTGTGACAGATTGCATGTCACTTAAAGTAGCAAAAACATCACTTTTGGTCTTCCCCCTCATATCAACATACCATAAATCAATGTTTAGTTATAATCATTGCTACAGCGAGCTACTAAACTAGTTATGTTGTTCATTTCTCTTCAAGATCCTCACATGATTGTTTAGTGAGTGACAAAATGCCCATCAATTAACCTTTAGCTATTGTTTTACATCAAAAAGTAATTTAAAGTTTGTCAAAGTTGTTAAAAGGTTTATTTTTTTAACGGGTGCAAAAGATAAAGACAGCAGAATATGAAGCTAACGGGCAAAAGATTAGAGGTTCACCTTGCATACGCACCGTTCCATTTGGCTGGAATTCAATGTTACCTGATTAAATAAAAGTCTTGCAATTTACCATACGTTGCCGCAGAGCACACCTTAATATATCACATCATTCAGCCACGGAATTCTTCCCATGAGTGCAATCCAAGCCAATGACAACTTTGTGTGTCCTAGTACCCCCAAGGCACTGAGGTATTTAGTTTGGTTTTAAGACTTACACCCATTCACACACACTTTCACACATAATGCCTCTGCACAGACGTGCATGTTGCCAGTACAAAGTCACACAAACATACACGGGGGTACATGGGTTTATACACACAAACATGCACACATTGTCAATCTCTGTCCTATTAACGGTTATGGAAAATGGCTTTTCCAGCTTCGCTGTGTTATGCTGAGATGATAGATGCTGTGTAAGGAACAAAAGTGGGTGATATATTATTGAACCTTTCAGTATGCTAACACAGTGTTAGAGCTTGGCTTCACTTATTCTCTCAGCTGGGTCTGCTCTCTGCTGAGATAGTTGGTTAAATATGGATCAAAAATGAGGTACTATAAGCCCAACAGTGCTCCAAACTAGCAACCTACAAATTCTAAAATGGTTGGTAGATTTCAAAAACTAGAATCAATAATATTATATCTCTCAATGTGATGACAATTCTTTCTGAGTTGAAATATTAAATAACAAAAACTAGTTTCAGAACAAGAAGCAGCCACTTTCAATGTATATCAGTTTCTAAAAGTCTCAACTTAAAGTACATTACATTTTTTTTGTCATGCCATTCGGGCAGTTTAAACAGATTTTATTAACTTGACAGAAACAGAGTGTGGATCATTCATGTCGTATGCACTGCAGACACTCTGTCTACCACTTTGGCTGATGCAAACTGTCAGTCAGCTGTGTATAAAGGCTGAAGGAAGGGACATTTTTATGAAAACCATCCATCTCTCTTTGTGAGAATAAAATGTTTTGAAACCAATGTTTCCAACAAATGTCAGTGTATATGTTTGTCTAATAAATAACTTACTGCAGGCTTATTACTGAAGTAGCCAACTAGCAAATATGAGCATGTCAGATTGGAAACACAGCTTTACAAAGGCAAAGGACAACAAATATTTGTGGTTTAGGCTTATGACTGCTGTTTGCATCTGTCAAAAATAATATTTTTTAAAAAAGTGAATTACTATTTGGTCTGATTAGCTTATACTTTCTTTAGGTAAAAACGTGTTGAAGTGGATTAGTTTTATCAATTAGATTTGGCTAGACATTGACAGGGACCCCAAAGATGAATTCAAAGCAAACTAAATGTCTCCATGTTTATTAGAGAACATGTAATGGCATGACACATGCATGTGTTAATGATGGGTTATGGCCTCACACGATAACCTAAATAAGGTTGGATCTTGTTACACAGTGCAGATTTTTTTAATAGTGGGATTAGGAATTATAACCACCAAAGATACATCCTTTTAAATTTCCCACACATTCCTGAAATTCCACAATGAGCCTAATTTGGAATTTACTTGATCATACCACTATTTTGCAAAATAGACAACATCACTAAATTATGTCTGCCATCAATGTCATGGTTCATACATTTTGATGCTGGGTTAATATGAATTTAAATGGGTCGATATGGGCTTCACCCGCTTAATCACGACCCTGTGATTTGATTTTGTATCTCCCTCGGTGAGCTAATATTCCAGAGATTAAAATTTCATGTGGAGCTTATATCAAAAATCCATTATTAACATGGAAGATGGGCATGCCAGCCTCAACACTGTGCGGCTCCAAAAAAGAGACAAAACTCATGCACGCATAAGTGGACCGTAATACTTGCATGCAAAGATATTTTCCCTGCTTCCTCAGACTCTGAGACAAATTCATCCTTCTTTTGTAGAAATATTAAAGATTTTCCTTATAAGCTGTTATGTCCTTGCCCGTGCTCCTACGGCTTGGGAGTAGACAACATTCAAAAATGTCTTCCCCGTTTCATAATAGATTTTCATCACCATAACTTTCATATTTTTACATTACGGTGTTTGCAGCAACAGCTTATTGTGTTGTCGCTGGGGTAAATGCATTTTTCCGGCTTATGGATCATTCATGATATCATTTCACAGATTGAATTCCTCCTGGCTGACATGTGGAGGCAGAGTGTGAAGGTTTTTGGTTTTAAACTGGGATTCTGGGCTAGAGTATTGAATGTGTGTGTGGGTGTTAAAAGCAAACGGTGGTGGGCCTTTTGATTTCCACTATTGAGAAATACATGCAGAAGGCATCGACCAACAGTTAGTTCTATTCTTTTTTTTTTTTTTTTTACAAGAGCTCAAGCTCTTTTCTCTTCATCCTTTGTAGTCTAAACAGGATACGTTCCCAAAAGTTTTATTTATCAGCCTCTCAGTTTCAAAACAATATATGACTCATGTTATTTGATTTAACAGCTGATTTACTCTTTTCTGAGAGAAAAAACAAGTTTAACTAAACAAATGACATCCCATTACTCTTCGATAATAAACTATATATATATGTATATATATATGCTAAGAAGAGGAAAAAAAAAACAATATTGGTCAGAACAAACATTCCCCAGTTATTTTAGAATAATGTAAGTGCACATTGATTTAGCAGGATTCTACTGCTGCGGTAGCATTTCACATATTTACCTTTGTGATAACTTTGCAGAAATACAGGCTTTAGAAAAGAAAATGTTTTTGCTTGGGCTTATTAATTTCTACAATATTCAGGCAAAGCAAGTTCTAAGACACAATAGTTTTCCTATTAGTGGGGAAGATTAATTATTATCCAGTATAACTGACTTCAGGCCAAGAATCTTTTAAAGTTTCACCTTTTCTCCTCAAACTATTTAGAACAGTTATAATTTTATTATTGTTAAAGTATAAATAAAGAATGTACCCAAATTTGTTGGCACATTTCCACAATAACATGTACAGTATATCTCTGGCCAAAAAAATCCAGTTCTGTCTCATCAGTCCAAAGAAATATCTCCTTGAAGCTTCACAGCTTGTTGCCATGCACGTAGGAGAATTCAAGACTGTTTTTTTTTTGTGTTTTCTGTCAGCAGCAGAACATCCTGGGTCTTTTTCCATTTAACCCATTATGGTTCAAAATGTGACAGATTGTGTGATCAGATAGTGACATATATCTTGACCTTGGAGTTTAGCTTGAAGGATTTTCCTTGGGTTTGGCTTTTTTCTACCATTCACTGTCCATCTGATCAACCTGGGAATGTATTTCCTCATGTGTCTATGTCCTCGGAGGTTGGCCACAGTTCCATGAATGTATACATTTAAATATTATTGTATATATAAGCTGTAGTCACAGGAACATGTTTGGTGATGGTTTAGTATCCTTTATCTTTAACAATGTGATCTAAAATCCTCTCTTTGATCTCCTCTGGCAGCTCGCAGTTGCTTTCTTTGGTCCATGCTCAGGGTGGTGCACATGGTGAGACCCAACGACACAAGAACATGTCTGTTCCAATTAAAGAGGCTGAATGTCTTATTACAGTGGAAATGGAAATACAGGTAAAGCAGATTTCACACTAGTTTTTGGCCATTTTAGTCTAAATCTTTCATCGTAATATATTCTTAAGAAAATCTTTGATTGTGGGCTTGAATCAGCAGTCTCTGGTCATTTGATGTGAGATGTTCACTGACAATAAATTTAGCACTGTCACAACCTAAGATAAATATCAAGCATGAGTGCACCCATTGGTGTCTATGCTACCTTATCCACTCCTGTTTGTAGAGTTAGTTTGAAACTATCAAAAGGAGCGATTGCTTTCCATTCATGTACTGATATCTCTGCCAGATAGATGTAATTCTGTTGTGGCAGGAAATCGTACTGTTTAATCGTTTAATGCTGGAATCGTATGTTGTGACTGGGTTAGTATCAAAACTTAAGTGGGCACACTGTGACAAGTACAAGTCCCTCACAATTTTTCAAATCTGCTCTAAATGCTCTAGATGCAGAAAGTTTGGTAACAATTACGTTTTTTGGCAATTGCAGTTTCGAAAAAAGGAGGGAAAATATGTACAAATCGCAATGTGCATTTAAACATAGATGAAATATAAGAGGAATTAAACATGGAATGCTAAAAGGAAACTAGCAATTTTCTATTTAGCTTTTCAAACTAAATTAAATTAAGATGTTTGAACATTTTTGAGCTCAAATGTTGGAAATATAAGATAAATCAAGCACAACCACAACCATAAAAGCAGTTAAGCAGTTCCTTAAGGCTTTTTTTTTAAATCTAGGAAATGGGTGTGATGGGAAGTTACTTGAACCACCCTGGGATGTTTTGATTTGTGAAAGAAAACAGAAAGAAAAAAAGAAGTGAAATCACTGCTAGACACCCCGAATCAAAGGAATTCTACACATTACTCTTAAAAACTCCTTAAAATCCCACGTGTTCTCAACACCTAAAATTCTCATTCTCCACATGCTGCTCAGAGAGCCACATGTGTGCCTCAGAAGTGCCCTCAACGGGTTTTACCGCATCATAAAATTGTCATACATGTTAACGCCACGGTGCATGGGTCAAATGAGCCGTGGCAGTGGATGTTAAGCGACTTCAGAGGGCTGAGGATGTCCGCAGGAGGAATGTGTTTGCCAGACAGGCTGGGTTAGAGGATCAAAGTCTGCAGACAGTAAGGGCTCACAACTTTCCCTAAACATCTCACAAAAACACAGACACTCGCACGCGGTTGCACATCGTCGCAGCTCCTTTTCAGTCTTGTTTAAAAGCAGCGACACAATATGATGACAAGTCAGATTTGGTGTTAAGATGACAGCTAGGATGTGTGAGCCTTTCAGCCGAGCGGCACGGTATCATCAGGAAGCAGGAGAGTGACAATCGCTTTGTTTCCCTCCACACCTCAACACCTGCTCTCCAAATGGAGGCACAATGCAATTTTCACTTATGAATCTACTGCAAAGCAAATAGCATATGCTGTTTTCCTGCTCCACAAACACACCCTGAATAACCACCTTGGGTCATGGATTCATTTGTTATTCCTTAATGTGACACTACTCACAGGGGAACACTATAACTGCCACGCCGAACTACACGGCGACGTGAACATCATATGTCTAACTGCAGCAGAAATACTTTGCCGTAGCTCCCGTAACATCTGTACAGAGAAATGAACACACAGCGGAGGCGAGAAGCACGGAAAAAACATTGAAATATTTATTGCAAAATTATATCTCAAAGGAAAACAGCAACAACAAAAGTAATAAAAAAGCAATAATGAAAGTGTTGTGGCGGGGAAAGCCACTCAGAACAAATCAACATTTATGTGAAATCAGTCAGGTTTCAGTGGTGGAGCTGATGCAATGATTTTCAATTACACAACAGTGATGTGGAGTATTAGTTACCTTTCAATCAGAAAACTCCGCTTTCTGAGAGCTGCAATTTATATGGAGATGAATTCTTCAATCTGCTGTTGTTTTAAGACACAATTTGAACTTAAGAAGAATATTAAACACTGGAACATAAGCACCTACGTACATGTTTATTACTAATTATGATCTACTTGAAACAAGACTACTTGAAGACATTTGTCATCTCGGTGGTCAAATCTTAATAAAACAGACCACCACTTGAATAACTGATGTGGGGAAAAATGTTTGACACCTCGAGGGAGAAAGTCATCATATATAACTGTATTCCTGTTTTGCTAGCCTAATTTATTATATGTACAAATGTTTTTTAGCATAAATATTTACAATACAAAGAGCTTCTGAGATTTTTGTCAAATGGGTTTTCAATTTATGTCCTTAAAATCTGATCAGGATACAAAATATGGGTATTTTTTATATAATGTGAGGTTAGTCCTTTAAATAAAAGGTAAAAAGATTTTGTAATAACAGATTAGTGCTAATTTACTTCCCATCAATATTTTTGGACTATATTTGTTTAGTGTCTTTTAAAGGGGGGGAAGTAATAAAGATACAAAAGATAGAGTCAAACTACTTTAATGACTGAAATATTACTAAAACCAGTAAAAAATATTAGTGAACTTTATCTGGTGAGTTACTAGGCTGATCCATCAGTTTTGGAAATGATAAAAATGTGTACATCAGAGAGAGTTGCATTAGCGGCAGATGACTAAAAGAAAAAGAAAAAAACTTGTTTCAGTCTAATTATTGCCCTAAATGGACTGGAAGAGTGGTGGTACAGCGGGAGATAATGTGTTTGTTATGGACACTAATGATACAGTGGAAGCAAGCTAACGACCCACCCAGGGCATCCCGTGGAGTTCAGCGACTCCATCAACTTCCTTCCTATAAAAACGGAGAAAAATCTATTCTTAATCTGGAACATCAGGGAGGGGAAACAGGGAAGGCAGACAGATGACAAGAGAAGGGAAAAAAATGGGACCATAAATGACCAGGTAAGTGTAGAAAAACTGGAAAAGAATAGGCCTGATATCACCGATGTGAAGAAGTGAGACCCAGTTGTTACAAAACAGGCTGAACTGGGGCCTGAAAGTAGTGATATCACTTATAAGTGTAATACTATATTAAATAAAAGCAAATATTTTGGTGTGACATCTCCTAAACAGCTCGGTGAAACTACCAAAGTGATGTTATGTAAGAAAGATTAATTGTAATTTACTGACATTTTATATTATCATAATTATTTAACATGCAATATGTATATATATATATTTGGCCCCCAACAGATTTCTTCTGTTTTTGCTTCTTTGTCAAACAGCTAGCTTGTTCAACTGAGGAACATATTTTAGACCAATAACAGTAAACAGTTGTTCAATATGTTTATTATGAATAATTAAAGGTGGAATATGGAACATTCTCATAAAAAGCAATATTTTTAACAACATAATTCCTCCATGGAGCGTTTGGAGGGGTGTAGACTGAAAGTACAGTGTTTCCTTTAACAATTATATTTGAATTAAACTATAATAAATATTTATTTTGACATGCATAACATTGACGTTATGTTTTCATCTACCAGTCAATAGCGGACACCATTGCCTAATACGGTGAATAGTCCGAGGCTGGTACTATGGAAAATGGCGGCATCGTCAAGCCAAGCAGCTGCGTCATTATCCTTCTCAGAAGATAAGCGACAAGAGAAGATCAAAAACCAGAGTGAGTTTACGTGAAGCTACAATAGATGGACCCAAATATAAAAATTCACGGCATTAAAACGCACATGGAAATGTGGAACCTGGCATCCCTACAGCTGGAAACCTTGTTCTGTTGTTGCACCTACAACATCCGCACACTAGATGTCGCTATGGTGTTCGTGTTGCATATGCAACATTTAAAATAATAAAAAAGGGTTTAAAATAAATGTCCAAAAAAGATTAAAAAGCCAACTTTTGAAAATGTAATTAAAACATTTGAGAATCAAGTGATGTTTGAAAAAGGAAGTGGTGTAAAGATGGTAGATAAGTTGAAATAGTGACGTTTACGAGCCAACAGCATCAAAGCTTCCAGACAAACTTCATGTCATGGGTCAAACATCCGCTTCCACATGACAGAATGACACAGTTAGAAAATTTTAGACATGCAAGATGGAAACTAGTCATCTTCTCTGAGGGTCAAAATGAGCCAAGAGTGAGATGAGAAGAAAGTCACATACAGGGACTAAACAGCTCTTATTTACTGGGATAAGTAATAACTGTTAAATATGTTTTATATCATCACATCCTAATTAAACATGCTCTCCTAAAAGTCTATATTAATGGCAAATGATAGTTATTGCTGTTATCAAACTCACTCTGCTTGTTTTAAATGTCAGATAAACCAATAGACACAGAAAACTAATCAATAATCATCCAGGAAGTAATTTTGAGTTGCACTGCACAATGAAAAGCAACATTAAGTGAAAGGCTTACTAACCTTTTCTGATAAGACATCATTAAAACCATCAAGACTAATCAAGCACCATTTAATGAGCTCTCGGTTTCAGCGTCAACCGTCACATGAACCGCTGCTTGATGTCAGCGCTGCGAACGGAGACTCTGATGCTAACATGTTGACAGGAAATGCATCACAACGGTTGATTCGTCTTCACTTGCATTCACACGCGTGAGCTTATCTGAATTTCTCGCATTCTAATTGCATGAAAAAGGCTGAAAATGTAACGAATAACTGATCTCGATAAGTGTATTAATAAAATTGGGGAAAGACTGTGACCCCCGCATCTCCACCATCATGAATGGCTCAGTATAAGGTCTGTGTAAGGCTGTCAGAGGATGCTGAGGGGAGTTGCAGGTGTTAAACAGCAGGGATTTGTTATATGATGATTTATTACTCTTCATCACATCAGAGTGTGAGTAACAACACTCATGTCCTGAGATATGACTGACCTTGTTAAAAAAAGTGGGGTGTGATTACACAGTCATGTGTTCTTACAATTACCAACCACAGCAAGTGTGAGTGGAAATCTTCGCAGCTGTTGCTGAGATGTTGCAAGCACTTTTTTGTTGTTAGTTACTGTTGTTGTTGTTGCCACTAGAGTAGCCTTAAGGCTCCTCGGTTACACTTGCATTCCTGCTCTCTTAAGTGTGAAGGATCGCCATGTTCTTCTCGTTTTCCCTCCCTTACTCTAGTTTTCTCTCTCTCTCTGACTCCCCGCTTGCTCACAACCCAAGCTGCTATAATTAGAGTAATTGGAATCAGATGATGCTGGCTTAATTGGAAAGGAATGCAGACGGGGCTATGGGGCTTTTCCACAGGGGAAAATCAGCTGGCAGAGAGAGGACGAGCCAGCACGCATATGGTCACTCAAGCTTTAATAAAAGTGGTGGGATTCTGTTGTAAACACACAAAAAATCTGGAATTCTGTCAAATGCTAACAGGTATGATGTCAGGGAAAGGTAAAAGGATGTGAAAAGAGTTTGACAAAGCATTCAAATTACAAAAACGTGATTTCTGTAAAGTGATAAGTCAAAGTTGAAATTCAATCTCCTGATCTGACAGAAACTTGGGCTTCAGGTAGAGTAATGCACAAACATTTCATAGCAAGGGTGAGAAGGCCACAGGGTGATATCAACACATACTGCATGATGAAAGTTGGATATACACTTGCCAACAAAAGGCCAGAATATTAAAGGTTAGAATTCATCGGTAAAGGGGCAAGTTTCATTTAAACCGTGCCAGGAGCAAATTCTTCCTCAAAGTTCAAGGAAACAGTGGGAGAGAGGGTGAAAGAGAATGAGAGCAAAAAGCGAGGGTGATTTCATTCTGCTGAAAGTCACAGCTGAAAGTCAGCCTGATTGTTTGCTGTTTGTGCTCTGAGTCCACTGAAGCGTAGGAAGAGTGTTAGATTCCCTGCAGGCACTGGGAGCTTAATGAAGGAATGAGACACACTCCTGTTTCAAGAGCTGAGACTTCCTCATTTACACCAAAACCCTGGGCGATCTAATTCTGCAGCTGGCCTCCTTATCAAAAGGTGGCACTGTGGCATTTAATGTGTTTCCTTTCTGTGTTTTCTTAATCTCGTTAAAGAGCTGCGACTGCAATTTGTCAATACGGCTTGATTCAATTATACTGACAATAATACTGTTTTCACACAATTCATTTTCTACCAGCAGAGTGTGCACCTGTGTCTAGAGATCCTGTTGGATAGATGGCTCATTTGTCAGATTCAAGCTCTTTAACTCTGAATGCATCTCATCATGCTTAACACGGTGGTGGCAACCAGGGAGGGCCAGCAGAAATCTGGAAGCGTACCTCTATCACTCTGTCTCCCACACTCTATTCTACTTGACAACGTGGGCTTCAAAATGTGTGTATCCAGCGCTTTTGTTTTGCTTGCTGCCGGACCGCTCAGAGCCTTTGTCTTCCTGCGATGCTCCCCAGATCTCAGTTCGTTACAGAGCGTAATTAGCATGGCGCGAGCAGGCTCCCCAGCCGACACACAAAACTCATTAAATTTCACTAGCCTGCTTTTCGCTGGCACACTATCCTCACCCCATATTAATCTCGCTTCCAACCCAAACTTTAATTCTCAGAGAAAATGTTTACGGGAGGAATTACAGCTTCCGCCCTCACATGCAATAACAGCACACCTATTTACAGTGTGTTTTTTTATGTTTCCATCCAAGGTCAGGTCTAAGTGTTTGGTTAATTAGATGCAAGTTGCCACTGTGCCTCCCTGATGGCTACAGAAGGTTGAATATGAGACCAGGATAAGCTGTCTTTGTCACTCTCCCTGCCTTTGTCTCCATTTCTCTCTGGGTGTGCTTCCCTGCATCTTCAGACAATGACCAGATTCATTTCCAGACTCCCTGTCCGTAACTGCCTCACTGCTAACAGGGCCACACAAACAAGGTCATTCGGGCTGCTGTAAGAGGAAGATGTATCATTTACTGGGAAATGGATGACATGATGTCCTCACAAAAAAAGCTTTTATTTTGTCCAGAAGCATTGCTGCAGCCCTCTCCTCTAATTGAACAAAGAGGCAGAAGACAACTGCCACTTGAGCTGCAAAGGAAATTGCCTCTTCAGTATGGGAGAAAATACCCAACCTATTGCTGAAAAATTGCTGTATTTGCTCAACAACCTCGCTTAAGAGCTTTGAAGACAGATTGAGTAAATTGGAGATGGGTATCTTTGATGACCTATGTGACCAGTGGTGCAGAGACTAATAAACATCCAACATTAGCCTTTATAGAGTTTTTATTCGATGTAGATATGTGTCAGTTTTGGCATCAGTGGTTCATTAACATCTGTCTTTGAATGGGACACAGTTTTTCTTTAGCATTCTTTTGAGTGAAACGTAAAAAGTTATAATTAATTGAAAATAATTTGCAACAGAAGTGTCTCAGGATCCTGAATCCCCTGCACTGTAAAGTGCTACAACCTTTGAGGTCATGCTATAAAACAAAACAGAAAAAGTAGTGATACAGCTGGGCAGACTGTCCATGCCTGTGTGGGTCTGAGAAAAGCCCAAACTCCCATGGGTTCAACACCTGCCAGGCTGAGCAGGTTGTTTTTTGGGGGGTGACAATGGGATATCAGAACCCTGTACCCTCAATCAGCTATTGTAGAGAGAGAAACCTCACCAGCGCCGGAGAGCAGACAGCTACCTCTGGGACTTCCACCTCGCTGACTAGCATTTAATTTAACCTACTTGATGGGTGACTGGCTGCATTCACATGACATTTGCTTCTGCACATCGTGTCAGTTGGCGGAGGATACCAGGAAATTAGTAGTAGCGCTATGGTGTCACAAAGTTTTGCTATGAGGTTTTATAATCTATGTATCAATTTTTTAAAATCATATTATCTTTTCATCAGTGAGATGATGAGTTTTTAATTAGCCGTAGAATTATCCTTGTCATGAGCAATGACCTTGGAAGGGCAGCGGCTGATAACAAAAAGTGGAGTAGAATTAAACAGAACAGAAAGAGAGGGGAAGAAAGTAAACTGTGCTTAGCAGTGAGTACAGCCCATCGTTATCGAAGTCTCCATCAAGTGAGACATCAAAGCAAATATTTGAGTAAAAAGAAGACCAGACTCCAGGATATGGACTTCTGCAGCTCCCAGGGCTGCCCATTCAGTCCCATTAGTAAACTGCAGGTTTTGCTAATGTATAAAGCTAGCCAGGCAGGTAGCAGTCTCCAGTCATGGTAATGGTTTCACCCAACTCTTTGAAGGGACGCTGGCTGTAATGGCGTCTGAAGAGAGCCAATTGCAGGGTACAGCCCTCCAGGGACTCATTAGCGAAGAGTGGAGCTATTTGAAGAGAGCTGTGTGGACTGAACGCGCGTACAGTGGGACAAACTGGTGGCCTGTCGCTGTGGGCAGTGGCGGTTGGCAGGAAGGCTTGAGAGCTTAAGCAGCATCATTGGCTACAATAAAGGAGAGAATAGAGGAATAGTTTTTCACACAGCGCAAAAAACACACAAAGAGAGAGAATGTTAGTGCCATGGAGTGCCATCTCTTAGCTCCAACACAAGTTCACAGCAGGATTCAAGGCAGGGTGCCATCACAAACGTAATGCAACTGCACTCCCTGGAAGAACGTTAGAGTTTTGTTAGATTGATTTTTAGTGAAACTATAATCAGATAATGGGGCTCTGGCTTTACTGGATTTTGAAGACTCTCATATATTAACTAGAAATAAAAAATGGCCTTATGTTCTGAAAACGAGTTTAGTCAAGTTTAGTCCTCAAATCTGTAAATGTGGAAAAACATGTACATTTATTTTGGGACCTGCGGTGCATTCTAAAAAAAAAAGACCAGAATCACATACATGTTTCCTTTCAACATGCTCTAATCATATCTAGAGCTGCACTTTTGATAAATATAAAATAATATTTTTATATTTAATGTCTTGATGAAGATATCAGACATATTTTCTTAACTCTTCCATTTTCCCCCTTTCCCGCCAAACCAACTCTTTCCTTTCGGTTTATTATCTTAATGATGATCTAAATCCTGTGTGAGTATTTCGGACAGCGGGGGTCTATCTAATTGCTGAATACATTAAGCTGGCATCTCACTAGGCTGCGGCTATTGTCGACTAGTTAAAAACCTAAAATTGCAAGGCAAAATGTTCATTTCCAGTTGGAATCACACCATATTGCTACCTAAAATACTAATAATAAAAATGTGGAAATTGTGGCTAAATTGCTAAATTTGTGCAGATTATTTTATGCAATTCTGTCATCGCAATATCTTTATTTGTTTACAATTTAATCTTTTTATTATTAATTTTGTTCCATTCAGAAATGTAAGATTCTTGTTTTGGTCTCAAATCAGTCCCAATTTAGTTTTTCATAGGTCACCAACCTCTTACCAAAGTTTTGTCATTTTTTTTAATGGGGGGGCGGGACTTCGTTACTCACAGGAACCAAACTGAGGCAGTTTCCTGATGGGTTCCAGACACCTGTAAGGACTCTGACTATTTTCACATTCAATGTGTGTTTGGAACTCTGGGGAATTTTCAGGACATCTTGGAAACTCCCTTGTGAGTGATGTCCGCAAGGGCCACAAGACAAAACCCATACATTTATAAATGTTGCTGGTAAAAACATTTCTGTCTGTGATTTATTGAATTTTTTTGCGATATTCATTACAATGATGATAAATTTTCTATATCTCTCAGAGGAATGCAATTTCCCCAAAAGTGACTTTCACAAAGAGTTGGTTCCATAATATATTTTATAGTAGCTAAAAGCTCTGCTCACTCATTTTATGCCTTTCTGATTTGGAATATTCCTCTGCTGCATGTGTGGAACTTTTAAGAATTAACATTTTCGTACTGTTTATTCTTGTCTATGTCACAATATTTCAACAACCTCAATTGACTGAGATCAATACAACAGACAAAAAAAAGACATCCTTGAATCAGTTTTCATCTCCACTTTGTCACATCAAGGGAAAAAAAAAAGACAGCGGTGCAGAAAAAATGCTGGGGAGTGAGGTGTTCGTTAACTAGAAGATCTCTTCCTTTAAAAAAGACCCCCAGCATTTACAGCCCCCCCCCACCACCACCCAAACCCTTCGCCTTTTCATTCCCAGCCTGCTTTCAATATCAAAGCGCCTTTTGAGTGCCTCTGGTGGAATGATAACAGAGAGAAGGGGACTTTAGTGAAAATGTAAGATCTTGAAAAGAGTGAGAAATGGGGAGAAGAAGGAAAGAGAAAACAGAAGGGGGAGGGTGGGCGCCGAGCAGACAGCATATCAATCGCCCCTTTAACTGACAAGTATTCTGAAGTGAGGTGCACCCCCCCCCATCTTTTTCTTAAATATGCAATGAAATGTGAACACAATACTAACGGTGTGATAAAACATCATTAGGCATCTATGAAAGAGTCCTTCTGTCAGATGTGTCGAGGATTACACATCCCAGCATGATAATACCACTTCTTCTTTCCCGTCCCCTCAATGACATGTGTGCTCATGTATGTGGGCCTGCATATGCGTGTGTGTGAGTCTGGTTGTGTGTTTGAACGTGTGCGTACAGTGTGAACATAAGTGTTCATGTTTATGTTCTTTGCCTTTCAGGAATGTGTGCGAGCTGACTGCACCTGGAAGCTGTTTGAGATAAACTCAGGCTGTTAGGGATTACTTGAGACAGAGAAACACGCATGCCAATCTGACTACACGTGTAGGCATTTGTGTGTGAGCATGTGTGGCCTGCACAACTTCATTTATACTGAAAGACTTAGATGCTATAAAGGAGGTAAATATGTTGTAAAAACAGAAAGTATTTAATTACAGATGGTAATAATACAGAAATACACATAATAGTTTCAAGAGGAATTTATTCCTGATGAGTTGAACAACTTCTGGATAGGGAACGAATATATTATTGAAATATTTTTACCACAAATGCAACATTCTGTACACATGCTTGAAACTGATTTTAGTCAACATTTGCTCCTAAAGAAAAGATCTGCTGTTTTTATGCCGTCCGATTTGGAGTTTTAGAAGTTTTGTCACAATGGAAAGTAACAAAAATACTGCAACTGGATTTTAATCAAAATGTTAAAGTTGCTGCTGGTGGCTTGTTAATGTCACGATGGTCATGTGAGATAAACACAAATACACAAACACATTATTGTCAACAAAGACATTAGCCTTACACAAACAGAAGTTGTTCCTAAATAACTGCTAAACTGTGACTGTCAGAAGGGCTGGTTGGTCACAAATGTACATGTTTGTGTGTCAACTGTTTTTTAAAAGTATAATATGGAACACACACACCACAACAACATCTGGTGCCATGAAAATTCCTCATCCAAACCCACTCCGATCCCTGATCCTCTCCGGTTGCTCCTCTCCCGAGAAGGACAACAAAATCCCTGGTGCTCTGAAGCAGCTTCTCAACCGCCGACTCCACCCCCCTCCACATTACCAGCTTCGGTATTACGGATTATTCACCACATTAGGCAACACACAATGGTGCCCGCTATTGGCTGGTAGATGTAAACAAAATTCCAACGTCGTGCAGAAGAAACATTTTGTTATATTTTACTTTAAATATAATTGTTAAAGGAAATGGTGTATTATTGTATTCTATACCCCTCTAAACGCCCCGTGGGGGCATTATGTTGTTAAAAATATTGCTTTTTATGAAAATGTGCACCTTTAATGTTAGAGACTATTCAGTTTTGAGGTGTAAATAATAAGCTTTGACATAATGGAACCCTGCACATTCTGCACTCTGGAGAGATTTGATGAAAAATGTTTTTTTCTTTTCTCGAGCAGTGACAGACACACTGGGTGGGAAAAAAAAAGAATAAGTACGTTATGATTTAATGTTAAATTTTCCTATTTAGGAAAAAAGTGTTAGGAGTAAGAAGAGTTTGCAATTTTTTTGGGGTGTGACATCATCACGTTAAATCTCACCAGATGCCCTGTTAAATACCTTGTGGCAGTTTAGTCACAAATGATCCTAGTTATGTCTCAGTTTGTTCACAATTTGCCCTAATTTTAGCCACAACTTAGTCCCCAACCCCTCTAAAGGTTGTCTCACATTGTCTCACACATGCGACTTGCAAATGTATTATTGTAATGATATTTGTATTGTGAAGTATGGATGTTTTTTAGAGCTCCAAAGAGGGAAAGAAAGCAACATGATGTTATGAAAGCACACTGTATTTTCTTATTGTTCATAGCTTCAGTCTCTGCCTTGCTCTTTCTGTCTAAGGTATTACAGCTCTGATCTTTTCAAGACAACTAGTCCCATAGAACTGATGTGTAAACACAGTTGTTTGTGAGCCTTCGTTGCCATGTGACCCCTGTCTTCCATTCTGGGCATCAGGGAGCCTGATGGAGGAAATGTGCCTTCACTCGCTGCCTCCCTCCATTCCTCTCATGATCACTCACTCCCGAGCTGTAAACATCAGCCTCCAGGTTGTGACACTGATTTGGGAGAACCTTACAGACCTAAGAAAGCTGACCGCTGCAGACTAAACATGTGATTGTTTGTCACAAGAAAAGAAAGACAGGTTTAGCGATATGTACAGTCCTGTGCAGAAGTCTTGAGTCATCTCCTGTTCCTTTATACTTTGCTTCCATGGAGCCAGACGTTGTTTAAATGTTTTCAGGCAGCACAACATAACGTCATAGTCAAGTAGAAGTACAGGCAGAAAATGAGTGGATTCAAAGACTAACATTGCAGAGGTATTGATCACCATTTAAAAGGTCACTTTGAAAAAGTTACAACACAGTCTGGATCCCAGAAAACAAAGCGGAAACATATCAGGGGAGGTGAAAGACTTTTGAACAAATAATAAACTTTTTCAAATTTATATTTATGTAGTTGAACTTTAAAGCATCAAACTACTTGCAAAACATTTTATCATCTTTTAAACTTAATGGAAAAAAGATTTATTTTTGAAAATTAACCATCAGAAAACAGAAAATCAGC